>JANHAO010030385.1:0-10166 GCA_026873985.1 Saraca asoca | reverse complement strand
CCTTTGCCAATATCAGTTAGTAGATTAGTTGAAACAAGGACAGTTTTCATATGACATGCATACTGTAACATGAGTAGTCACTATTGTTATAATGAAGGGTGGTATTGAGAATATCATATACCTAGATGGGGAAGGGATATAAAATTGCTTACAATAGTTGGCAGGATCAGATTGCCTTCGTGAACATTATGGTGCATTGTTGCCTGTAGTTACTCTTAAGCTTTTTGCATTTTTGCAACTCTCTGCTTGGAATCGGAGACATGGAACTTCCACTAACATCTTGGGTTCTAATAATTAATTCAGACAGTAGCCACGGTTTCTGGCCATCGGGATTTCTCTTTTGCTTCTGCATGGCACCCTGATGGGCATGCCTTTGCTACGGGAAATCAGGATAAGACTTGCAGAGTATGGGATGTTAGACACTTATCATCTCCAATTGCCATTCTCAAGGGCAACCTTGGGGCAGCTCGATCCATTCGCTTTTCTTCAGATGGTCAATTTATGGTGGTGGCCGAGCCTGCAGATTTTGTGCATGTGTATAGTACAAAGGCAGATTACAAAAAGCGACAGGAGATTGATTTCTTCGGGGAGATTTCTGGGGTTTCCCTCAGTCCCGATGATGAATCTATGTATATTGGCGTTTGGGATCGGACTTACGCAAGCTTGCTACAGTATAATAGGAGGCATGCATATGGATATCTTGATTCTTACTTGTGATCAAGTGTTGTGAGGAGGATTCTCAATATCATTTTACCATAATTACATAATCTTTGTTTCCCCCCCTCCCTCTTCTCTATTGAGCTTTTCTTTTGTGATGGTCAGTCGGGTTAATCCATGAAGGTCAGTCTGATTAATCAAGACGACAGCATCACGTGATATTTTTGGTTGATATGTATAGTGCAATAGTGATAGTTCCATAATTAAATGACATACTTTGTCTTGTCTTTGGATGATCTATTTGAGAAATATTTGTTTTATTTTAGTACTAAAAATATTAAAGGAACTATTAGGAGTAGATGTCAAAATTAAGAATAATTTTCTGATTTGTTAAAATACAATAAATTATAATATTTATGGCGTATGAGAAATATTTTCATTTTTAATTTTAACATTATTTTATCATGATGTCAAAATTTGATTTTTCAAAATATAATAGGACATATAATAGGGCAGTGATACTTGGACGACAGGATTGGAAATCCAAGTACTACTGAAGGTGTTAATGTGATTCCGTGTACTAGACTGCAGGATCGAGAATCCAAATACTACCGAAGTGTACTGGAATGAATGGGAAATTGGTAGAAGGGGATCATGTGCCTTAGTGAAATCTGGTAAGAATTGTCAACTTCATTTGTGGGCGTCGTGAAATATCCAACGACAGATTTGATGAAAGCCTAACGTCAAACTAGAATTTGCAAGCTTCAAGAGATCCTCCTGCAGCAAGTCCCCGACTAGGGATGGCAACAGGTTGGATTTTGATGGGTATATCAATATCTATATTTGTATTTGTTAAAAAATTTTATATCTATATCTTATTCGTATTCGTGGATATTGTAGCGGGTTCGAGTATGGATTTATATCTGCAGATATATTCCTCAGAATTAAAAAGAAAAAGAAATATTTCTAAATTACGGTTTGATCCCATAAATTTTTTACTGACTTTAAATAGGCCCTTACTAAAAATATGAAATTATGTGATGATCCTAACAAAAAATATTAAAATTCTACTTCAGTCCCTCAACCAATATTTTTATTTTTTTTTAGATATTACATACACTACTCAAAATGACGTCATTTTGTGTAGTATTTATATATAAATTTTTTTTATTTAAACAAGTAAACGAGTTTGGATATGAATATTTGTTCATACTCATACCCTATCCATACCTGTTACGAGTATGATTTTCATACTCATACCCATCCGCGAATACTTTTTCTCATATCTATACCCACCTATTACTAGTGGATATCCACAGATAAGTAGATATACGGATAAAGTTACCATCCCTATCCTTGACCTCCTTTAATCCATTTAATAGATTTTGGGCTGAATTCAGCCGTCTTGTTGGTTCTAATATATTCTGGTAGAAATATTAGTGAAATCTTCATTTGCAAAATTTTATATTATGTTAAATTGAAATAAAAATTTTTATCACAATTTTGAAATTTATTTATTTATTTTCATTTTTGCACTGAAAATTTAAAATATTCAAATATTTTAAAATATTTTGTGATAGAATATTCCGTTGCAAGTGTCTTTTTAAAATAAAAAGTAACCCTATTGCAAAACCTGTAAATTTCAAAATTTGACCTTTTTGTTATATTTTGCAGTAGAATTTACGATGAAGAATTAATAAAACGATTTTCTTTTCCATTTGCAAGGTCCCCCAAATCCTATTGTAATTTTAAAATTCTTTTTGAAAAAATTAACAATATTTCTATCACAATTCCCTCATTAATTGTTATGAAAAATAGTTTGTCGTAAAACATCTTTGCTATTTTCTCTTTTTGTTCTTGTACTTATCAACGCATGAGGACTTCATCACACACACTTCAGAATTAACATATAGTAATATTTGGAAAACACTTGGTTTTATTTTAAGTCTGAGAGTGCAATACTTTAATATAATTGTTATAATAACTGTTTATGAATGGAAAACAGGCTTGAGGCATAATTTTATAAATTTCAATTTCGAAGATCGCATTTTCATTGACAATTAAAAATAGGGAAAGCATGAAAACATACAAGAGTATGGAATGGATAGATTTTAAATACCAATCTAAGATTGACGGGTTGGGTTCAAACGGGCTTGGCCTGTGTGCATCCAAACCACACGAACCAATCCGTTTGAGTCCAGATCGAAAACAAACTTCTAAAAAGAAGTCCAGTTTATCCTGTTAACGTGCCAAGCAGATTTAGGGATAGTTTGTTTTTCATTTTAAGTTTTATTTATTTATTTTTTAAAAATAAATAATAGATTAATATCTAATAGATATTATTTTACATGAAAGATTCATTGAATTAGACTTGTATTATAATTATAAATTTATTTGAAAATGAAGAATTAAAAAAAAGACAAATAATTGAGCAAGCCCGCGTCTATCTGAATAAATCCGAATTTGTTTGGACAACTCATTTAATCTGTGTCAGAAAATAAAAGTTGAAGCATCCCATATACACAAACAAGCCACGAAATCGACAGGCTTGAGTCCCATTTTAGATTGCTAATTTGAAGGGTCCCATGCAAAAGACTTGTCATTCTCCGTAGGACTCATCCAATGGTTAGTGTTGGGAGTTGTACTTGAGAGAGTGAAAATGGAAGTGGAATAATAGAGGTTGTGGGCCCACCCATGATGAATATGCCCTGTTTGCTATTTTATAAATTGAATCAAGTGTGTCCCGTGAACAAGATTTGGATCTTTTCTCAGCAATGCCGGTGCCCATCACTCTCGCCTTGTCTTGCTTTTGGACACTTTGAAACAGACAAAAAATTTGAAGAAATTTTCGTACTACGAAATATTCCTAGATTTGAGTAACACTCACACTAGCATTGCTTTATAAAAAAAATATACATGAGCAACTTATTATTATTATTATTTAAAAACTGATTCACTCCTCAACTCAAATTGTCTATAATAGATATGAATTAACATGTGGTTTCATTTGTAAAAAATTTGATAGAAAGTATTCTTTTTTTTGAAAAGTAGAAAATATTTGAATTATTTAATTAATTTTTAATTAAAAAAATGAAAAAAATTATATATTTTAAAAGATTTTAATTCTTATAATATATGAAAATTATTTATTTATCACTCAAGATAAGTTTTATTTATTATATTTTTAACAAAATAAAAATATAAAACTATCATGAGTACTATTTTAAATATTAACCTTATATCATGGTAAAATAGTATAACCTTTTTATAAATATTTTAATTATTTTGATAATATTTTTTAAAAATTTATAATTAAATTAAATATCACGTAAAATCTTATTTTCTGATAAGTTTTATTTTATTAATATTAACAAAATAACTTTAACACAAAAATTTATTTTTTGAAAAGTTCAACTTATTACAAAAATTTATTTAATGTATAAACGAAGCTACTCCTAATTCTAAATTGGAAAGAGCCTTCATCACTTGAAGAGTCCTTCTATTTAGAGACTAAATCAATTCTAAACTCAGAAAAGAAATATTATCACTTAAAGAGTCTTTCTGCCAAGAAATCTACTGTTACCAGTGGAGAAGGTAAGGCGAGAATTTGAACCTACAAATTGTCATCGTGACTATTCCATTGTCCGGTAACTCATTTTCCCAAGCTACGCATTTTATAATCTAATAATAATTTCCATCCCATGGTAATATGATATAATTTAATTAAATTAGTTCAACTTACTTAAACTAACTAAATTCAATTTTCGGTAGAATGTGCTATAGCTTGGAGCATGGAGGACGATATTAGCAAACTATGTGGAAAAATAGTATTCCTTTATTTATAATATAAATAACTAGAATCAATTTCAAATATAAGAAAAAATATAATTTATCTATTTACGAAATAATTTGAGTTTACTTTAACTATTTATTGTTGGTAGTTTCAATACAGACTGTAATTCAAAAGTGATATTCTGCCTACTTGTAGTTTATTCCTCTATATCTTATAATAAACAACGACAACTAGCTCCATTATTAAAAAAAGAAAAAAAGAAAAAAATCATTCTTACAAATTTAGTTTACCAGCACTGCTCTAGATTTTTCTCACAAATTTAGTTTCATGTGTCACCAGTAACATTAAATTGAAGATTAGTTCAGTGAGGAAAGTGAATATGTAATTTTTAATTAACACCATGCTGTATATTCCATTCAAGCTGATAATGTTAAAAATATAATATAATTACTCTTAAATTTTAATTTTTGAGATCAACTATTACTTAACATGATATTAGAATTTCTTCAACATAAAAGTTTAAATTTTATTATCCCTCTATTGTAATTTCAATTTTCAATATAAGACAAATTTAGAATGCGTTGTATTAACGTTTTCAGACGAAAGAACTTTCATACGAGGTCAAAGATATGAAACTATCATTTTTTAACCTTTTTCAAAAAGTTAAAATGTTGGTTGGACTAATATATGATATAATATAAATAATTAATGAGTTTTGATACATTTCAAAATAGTTAGATTGAATAACTTATAATATACCAACTCAATTCTACTTGTCCAAAATAAATTTACGACCGACTGGTTAATTTATGAATGATTGAGTCAATTTCAAAGTATTAATTTATGTGTCACTTCTCAATGAAAATTAAGGTATGCATCATTTATCAAAGGTCTTTATTTTTCATTCTTTCACATTTTTTACCTTTTTCTTGTAAGGTTATTAACTTAATTATTGAAATGCTATTTAAAATCTTGACTCTGATCACTTATTTCTTTTATTTTACAGATCTTGAAAATCAAGATATATCAATTCTAATTAAATAATCAACATGAGAATCAAATTTCCATTACTGTCTCATTCTTTCCTCTATTCTTGCTAATTTATGTACAACTAGTTTTGAGTCCATGCTATGCATGAGTTTTATAATAACTTTATGAAATATGTGATTGTTGATGGTAAAATTTGGTCAACTCAAGTTTTGAATCCTAAAACTACAAAATAAGTGAAAAAAGAGAAAGAGAGAGAGAGAGAGAGAAAAAAAAAGGGAGACACTAGAAGTTTTTAACGTAGTTTAGTTAAATTCAGTTTGACCCCTATGTCCATGGCTTTTATGACTCTTTGTTGAGTATATTATATCTCATGATCATATATTGTGTGCTCATGTACAATTATTTTATCCCTTTTTATAATAGTTGTGAGTTACAATTTGAGTGTAAATTTATAATAGATAAGTATCCTGATTTGATTATGATTACATAGTGTTGATGAAAAAATCCGGTCAACTCAAGTTCTGAACCCTAAACTGTAGATTTGAATGTAAATAAGGAGTAAAAAAGAGAGAGAAAGAGGTAGAGAGAGGAAGAGCAAGGAGACACCAGACGTTTTTAACATGGTTTGGCTAAAGTTAGTATGACCCCTGCTTCCATAGCTTTTATGACTCTTTGCTGAGTATATTATTTTTTATGATCGTATTGTGTGTTCATGTACAATGACTTCATCCCCTTTTATAATAGTTGAGGGGTTACAGATTGAGTGTAAATTTATAACAAATAAGTATCATAACTTGATTAGGATTACATAGTAGATCAGGATAAATGGTTATAACAAACTCTTGCCAGAATAAGGGACACGGTAAGCTTTACCGGTGGTTAAGGACTCTTTTTGTAAACTACGAGCTAAACCTTGCTCTCCTAACCTAAGGTTGATATTTGACCTGTGTTGACTAATGACCTTAACTTACATTTAGTGACCTGATATCTTGGTCTGGTGGCCTTATTTCAGATGAGCTGGGTCTTTGCTAGTTTGAGTCTATCCATTGGGCTTTTAGTAGCCCATTTATATGGCATCGAGAATTATCCACAACATTAGCCCCTAGCTCTCAGTGTGTTTTGCAGACTAGGAGCTCAAGTTTGCTGGTAAAAGCTGGGGATCATGACCAATTTTTGTTGCGTTGTTTTGTCTGCCCGTACCATCATTACTGCATTAAATGCATGCACTTTTTCATAACTGTTAGTGCAGTAGCGTTAGAACCCTATTTTTCATTGGACCATTAGATCAAGGATGGTTGATCATTCCCCTAATCTAACGGTGTAGTGGTTTGTGTTATGAGGTGAACAGACCCTTCATTTGCTCTCATTTGTTGCTTTTGAAAATCTGTGGTTTAGTTTTTACCATTCTCTAGCTTTCACCCTATCTTCAGTATCTTCCACCTCCACTACATCTACAGTAGTATCCTTTAGGTTTGGTTTGATTGGTTGTGCTTGTTTTTCTCTAGATTATCTTCTCAGACCCATCTCATTCTACTGATTCAGTAAGTTCTCTAAATACAATTTTCTTGACTTTAAGTTTCTACTTTTTATGAATGCTTTGCTTTGTGGTTTTCTAATATCTGGCAGCTTAGTTTGATAATGTGCATCCATTAGATATTAGGAATTTTTTTTACTGACTAGTTATATTTGTTTGTGGGCCTGTTATTGTTCATGAAATCGGTGTATTGTTGCCTGATATAGTGCCTGTAGGTTTAGAGGTCATAGGTTACCGAGTTTAGTCTTCTTTTATTTCCCTGGTTCTTGTGACCTAATAAGTTTGTTGGTTAAGCCCCCCACATTTTTAATAGCCTGGGTTTTAGATGTGGTGATTTAAGGCATGTGTGGCTTGTTGTATAGGGAACGTTGTTATCCTTAGTTTGTAGGTAAGGTCTACTTTCAATGACTTGATTGTTCCTTTTTCTGTGTAGATGGCAAGTCATAAACGTCGAGGTCACCAAATGGGGAGTGGCGAAGACTCTCAATCCCCTTCTTGAAGTAGGGAGTTGGTGCATTTTGTAAATGAGGCAACCTTGGGTAGTGGTGAGATCGTTTAGAGGGATGTTGCTCATCCTGATCCCATTGAGGGTCAGGAGCCTCAAATTATATAATGCTTTTGCACCAACCTTTGATCATTAAATTTGATGATCTTGGGAGCATTATCGAAACTTTTCATCTTCTAAAGGGTTGTCACATTTTGGCTCCTTCTCCCATCGATCATATAGCTCATCCTCCTAAAGGGTTTGTTACCGTTAGCAACGGTCATCTCGCTAATGGGCTTAGGTTCCCAGTCCACCCTTATCTTGTGGAGCTTTTGAATAAGCTGCACCTTTCTCCTTTTTAGCTTACCTTAAACTCGTACTCTTAGCTCACCTCTTTTGCCCTTTTATAAATTTCAAATGGTCTTCTTCCTCCTTCAGCAAGGGTTCTTTGTTATCTTTTTAGCATCAAGAGTGTGGGTCAGAATGAGGGGATTTATTACTTACTGGCTTGACAAATCGACTTCAAGAGGATCTTGCCATGGGGTGATGCTAAGGGCAAGTCCAATGTGGGTTTTATAAAACCCATTGGTTCTATCTTTCTTATCCATTACTACATGATCTTCATAGTTTCAGTTTCATCATTACTCTTAGTAAGCAAGCTGAGGATGTATAGGCTTGTATAAATCTATTTTGTTTCTTGGCTTTTGACGTTTTATTTTATTTCACAGACAGAGTTGGTAAGGAGAAACCATCATTGGAGGCCGAGAAGGTTGAGCTCTTGGAGCAGTTTGCCATTATGGATGATTTGAAGAATGATATCAGATTTGGCGAGGGCCTTTTGTGTTCGCACAAGCTTGCCTCGGCTTAAGACATTGAGCTTTGCACAGACATAGGAGCTCGTAGAACCAAGGAGGTTGGTTCGACAAACTTTGTAGAGTACAAAAATATGTTGAAGCTCAACCTCCGATCACCATGATCTTCCTATCGTACTAGGTTCGTTATTGTTGCCACCATTTCATCGGCCCCTGTTGTTGCTATAGCCCCCATTGCTGTAGGGTCATCTTCTTCGACTCTAGCATCTTCCCAAACACTGGTTCCTTCTTCTCACCCTAAGTGATTGGGATGATCGAAGAGGTCACATCCCTGTCTGATCCTCCTACTAAAAAGTAGGGAATAAGTAGGGGGAAAAGGGTCATTGCTATTTTGGAGGCAATTCCTGAGATTGAGGCTAAGGAGGAACCTTCCAACTTTGGCTCAAAGACGTAGGAGTGTTTTGATTTCCTTTAGGAAAACGTTGAGTCCATCTTAGGGCCTTACAATAGGGTCAAGATGCTAAAGTCAGATAAGTTCCTGGGGGAAGGATTAATGGGTTACACAGCTTGCCATAGTCTTCTAGTGAGTAAAGTTCTTTCAACTTGATTTTGTTGCCTTTCGTAATCTGACTTGTTCATTTTGTAACAATTTTTTTAGAGCTTGCTATTAATAATAAAGGAAAAGAAGGCACTCTGGGCTTAGGTCGCAAAAAAGAAAAAGCTTGAGGGCAGTCTGGCCATTACGACTGCCAAGGTGTTAGAACTGAAGGAGAAGGTTAAGGATCTTGAAGTCACTAAGAAGAGAGCCAAGGAAGCTTTGTCTCACAAGATGGTGAATTGTGAGGCTGTTACATCTAGTCTTCATAAGGTTGTTAATGAACTGACAATGGTGAAGGGCGAGTTGGATGTGACGATGCAGCAAGCTGAGGCTTCCAAAAGAAAATTTGAAACAGCCAGGAATGAGGTCACTTGAGCTAGGAGTGTAGCTCTATTGGCAGAAGAAAAGGTAGCTCGGGCTGTGAAATTACTATGCTAGTTATGAGAGCTGAAGAGGAGGTGAGGTCTAAGGCTACTGCTGACCTTTTGTTTACCCTATGGGAGGAGCATCCAATGATGGATTTTTCTTTTTTCTATGGGATTGTTCTTAAATTCATCAAAGGCTTCGAGGAGGACATGAGAACAGCTTCTCTTGACAAGGGTTCACAGTTGGTAGGTGGAGCTTTTCCAGCTCAGAACTTGATAGAGAGTAGTTCGTAGGCTATGGAGACAACTAGCGATCAAATTGCTTGTGATTAGCTTGTTTCACATGGGGACCTTCTGTTAGTCTAAGATAGGTGCACTAGAGACAATTGGAATTAAGCTCTATTGTATCTATAACTGTACATTCTATATTAATTTGATATTATATGAGGTTATTTATTCATCTTACATTGCATTTCTATTTATTGTATATTAAGATGATATCCATGGTGAGAAGTTCTTTTAATCAATCCTATAAAGGGTTATAGGATTGTGAGGTTGATTATTAATGATTTATAACTTTTACACCAAAATGACACTAGCCAAGATCTAATAATTGGGCATTATTAGATTTGTGGAGACTAGACGATATGGTGATTTCTCATTTGATGAGTAGCTGACCTCACAAGCTGAGATGTAAAAGAGTTACATCTGAATACAACACGTGGACACGACTCATTAGTTTGGAGAAACATAACTGACAATTTTGATCTTGTCAGACCCAATTGGGGATACTATATGAAACTGCTTCAATAGTTAATCTCTAGTGGTGATCGTATGACTAATCTTTTGACTTGAGATTGAGAGATATCTTTTGCATGGAAGGTTATACTTTGACCAAGTCAAAAGTGACTTTATTCATGAGGAACAATAAAG
>JANHAO010030384.1:0-10159 GCA_026873985.1 Saraca asoca | reverse complement strand
AAAACATGAATACTTGGTAAATTTAAAAGATGCATGGACAATAGAAACCAGCATAATGTCTTCTTTCTAATGAGAGAAGGATTCAGAAGCATCATGTAAAGATTCAAAAAAGTGCATTATTAGGTCAATGTATTTTTAGCTAATCTGTTTCAAAAATCCAACCCCAAATGCTTTGGTCCCCTCTAGACGACCTTTCACTTTATCATTGACAATGCAATTGGTTATCCTCAGGATGTTCATTCTTAATTCTAATGACTTCTAGCAAACAATGTACTCCAATAATTAGAGAATTAGATAACTTGCATCATAACAAGATTGAAGCAAAAAACACACAATACTAAATAACTGTAACTATTACCATAAAATGTAGAACTTCTAATGTTCATCAGTAAGCTTTATTCAATTATTTCTTTGGCAGGGCTAACATACTTGGGAGATACTAAGCCACGAATGCAATAAGAGAAATTACCTCCGGAGAGTGAGTCTAAAGGCTTGTTTTAAGTCTACTGAGATCAAACTTCCCAACACTTTAAAAAAAAAATGTCATTGTCGACAATGTGCGTTCCTATGTTTGATAATTTAATATTGATCACTATCCAATCCTTAAAAGTGCAACCACCACGATGACCTCGAGAACGTGTTCTTGTCCCCACTGCCTTTCGCATTTATAAGCGTAATCAGTGTTCCACAATACAAATATCTTCTTTTTCAAAGGTCAAAATTACATGCATGTGTGGCCAGTTCAGTTCGAGTAATATGCAAATGTGCAATTTGAATAGAGATCATGAATAGTAAAATTTATTTTTGTTAATTTTATAAATAGCACCGAAAATTTAAGAAAAGAAGTTGCAGAATCAAACCCTTAACATGATCAAATCTCACTATTACCACACTTGTTTGGAATTGCAAAGGAGTCAAAAGGGAGCAGGAGTAAGCTAAATTACTCTATTTTAAGGTTACCCCCTAATTTGTTTCAAAATTTACAATGATATATGTAAATTGTTTAATTTTTTAATAATATTGATAATGAGATTCAAATTTAAGATATAACTAATTTATACAAGATACTAAATCTTATCAATATAGGAACTCCAACTAATTTTATATACTTTTCAACTTTTATCATCTTTATATCAATATCAAAAATTACAACATAATATATGATATTAATTATGCAAAATGAAAATAATAATATAAATTTTTAAATAACATGTTCATCAATTAAAACGAATTAAGATTATATTTAAGATTTTACAGTTCCATGAACTTATTTATTAACATCAGAACTTGATCTTATATTTAAATTCATTTATTAAATAATGGTAAAATTAAAGTTTTAGTCTTATAATTTATTTCAATTTATGATTTAATTTTTATATTTTTTCTTGTAATTAGATCTTTAGAATTTATTTTTTATATTTAGCTCTCTATCATAATTAATTTAAATATTTTGGTTTGCAATTGTCTCATATGATAAACATTTATCAATTTATATAATTGCATAATAACTCATGATATAAAAATAAAGAAAAAAAAAAGACTCCAATCATGAAATGATTAAAAGAATCAAGAATTATAATTTCAACCATATATAGTTTCTATTTTAATGAATTTACTAATGAATAACTTTTCATTGTTATGTTATCATATAACTATATAAGTCCATAAATGTTAATCATATCGGATAATTATAAATGAAAATTTCTAAATTAATGATTATAGAAAGTTGATTACAAATAAAATTAAATTTTAATGACTTTGTTAAAGGAGAAAAATATAAAAACAAAATTACAAATTATAGAGATTGAAAATTTAATTTAATCTCAAATAAACTAACCGGGTATTTGGCGGAAACAATTTTAGGATGCAAGTAAGGGAATCAAAACAACGATTCCCTTACTAAGTGGTTGTTTCACGTGTAGGGAAACTTATTAATGTTACTTAATTTGAATGAAATCCCTTAATTTGAAACTCTTTCCTTGCCTAAGATTTTAAATTACATTATATACTATAAACGAAAAATACTGTTTACCTTTTTTCTTTTCTTATATAGTAAATCTACTATCATCATTTATCTTTATTTGACTACTGCTCATTATTATTATTACGATTAATTATCATTCATCATTATTTTTTATTATTAATTATCATTTATCACTATTTTTTATCATGAATTACTAATCACCATCTAATATCTTTATTGAATAGCATCTACAATAATTTATTATCATTGATTATCGTTTATAATTTATTATTGTTGACCACCATTTGATTAAAAGTAAAAAAGAAAGTTATAAATATTATTATTTTATTTTCTGACTAAAATAAATAAATCAAAATATATTATTACATTTAAACCTCTTTATTTGATTATATTCTCTTCTCATTTTCCCGTGTCAAGCAAATCATAGATAACTTATCTCCTCTTTTGCACTCATGCATGACCAATGGAATGTCTGGCACAAGAAATTAAAAAAAGGGAGTTAATTCCTTGTGTGAATGTACATTTGGGCTTCTGACAAGACAAGATGCAGATATTTAACAAATATCTTCATATTTAATTCCCATTCTACCAACCAGCAAAGCAAGGACCCGAAGCACACCGTTCAGCAATTTTCAGCTGCGGCCCCTTGTCCGTGCAGAAAGTTGATGAATACTATTAATCCCATGCGCAGCAATTAATAGCAATCACTGATACCACCTACGTGAGATTTCAGCCATTTTTTTTTTCTTTTAACAATGTTACCTACATGCATTATGTCTCATTACATGAGTGACATGATTTGAATTATAAAATTAATCTGACCAATTTAAAATATAAAAAGTTGGTCTAACTTAAATTAGATAGGTTAGCTGCAAGGACAATGAATAGTGTGTATTGAGATTATAATATCTTAAAAAAAATAATTTTAATCCGATTGAAATATTAAAAATTTTAATATTATTACTATTTTTAATAATAAAAATTACATTTTTAATTAATTTTAAAATCCAATTCAACCATAATTTAAAATATTGCACTTGTCAAAATACTACAGACTATAATACTAAAATTGTAGCATGAGAAGATTCTAAATATTTTCAACATTCAAATAGTAATTTTCTTTTTCCAAACAGTGCTTTAAAGTGCTACTGCAATTACAATAAAAGATAGCAGAAGGGTATACTTGCCTGACCATGTTACTATAATAAAAAGAAAAGAAGTCAGAATGTAATTAAAAATGTCATCCACTTTCGCTTGTCAATGTCAATCTGCTTAATAGTGAATAATGTACACACCAAATCAACTGCTAGCAGGCTCTGATGAAAGGAAAACTGAGCATCCTAGATGTGCGATGCATCTGGGGTTTTTAGAAACTACATGGGCAAGTAAATTTAGTTATTCACCTCAAATTCTCGATTTATATTATTCAGTAGATTCAATTTCACTGGATTCACTACTAAAATTGAACCTATAATAACCAAAAAAATAGTAAATTTTTTATCATCTTAGTCAACTTCTATTAATAATTAATAATAATTTTACTCTACCTTTAAAAATTAGGACACTGTTTTCATGCATACTCATTATTTTTTCCAAGTTTTATAACAATTTTTTATTTCATAATATTTTTAATGAAATATATAAAATTACAATTATATCCATCAAAGATGTAATGCATAATCTTTTCGAAGAAATTGCAAATTTGTATGAGAATCTGCAGCTAACTTTAAGAAACTTGCAAAAATTGTGAAATTTTGAATGTATATTATTTTTTCTTCCGTGAGTAAAATCTCATGAAAAATATCATGATTGAACTCTCGACTCTCTTGTTCTAAAATTGACTATGATGTTTCGCATTTACTACAAAAGGTGGCACCACCGGTCTTCTGCAACTGAATAGTAAACTGCACACCACACTTGCAGAAATATCAGAAGACATAGGAAAGAGATGGTAGTCCAGCAGACCAGAGCAGTGCAATAATTGAAGTGCTTTATTATCTCCCCTCTAGGTAGTTAGGTGAGTTAGTGGCAAAATTTAAAAACCTACAGGATTGGTGATGTGCAGTTGAAGACATTTATATTCTAAACTAATCCATTTAATTTATTCTCATTCAATAAATGAAAGTCAATTATCAGCTTTTGTAGGTTTTGATATCTTGAAAATTAAAAAATCAGATTTTTTTAATACATATATGTCCCATAAAATTGAAAAATCGACAACAAAATTGAAAAGACTAAAACATTATTTTGATCTCTCACAAAATATAAATTTTTTTTAATTTAGTTTATATTCATTTTTTATTCTCAATTTAACGCTTGACAAATTCAATTTTTTTAATTAAATCTTTTTCGTTCATTTACCTTACATTTTATTAATTAAGGTGATGATTTAAAAATCTAAAATCTAATGGGATGTCTTTCAATATTTATATGGATACCGGCTATAACTTGTATAAAAAAAATTAAATATTTATATAAATTAAAACAACTTTTTATTAAATGATAAAAAGAAAGAAATCAAAGTGGGATTTCTATATCCCTACTTTTAAATTAAATTTATATGTTATGTTTAAAGTATGAAGGATGCTATACTATAAGGATTAGAAAGAGTCACATTAAAGTCTGACCTTTTATGTCATTAATTTTGTTAGAAAAATTAGAGACATATATAGATAAAAAAAATTTAATTAAATCAAATTAAATTTGTAAAGAATTAAATTAAGAATAAAGATTAAATAAAAAATAAAATAAAAAAATTTACATATGTGAGGGGCTAAAATAATATTTTAGTTCATTAATAATTGACTTTTATTTATTTGGGTGGGAGTGAAGGTAAGTATATTTATACGTATAATACACAAGAAATTCTCTTTATATTTGTTTTGTTTAAGGTATATGATCTATTATCCGCAGAGTCTAAGCTGGCAATGAAATATGGGCCCTATACATGGAATGCTAAATTAGTAGTAGGACGAGGAAACTGCTTTGTCTAATTGTTCTTGTTTTTTTTTTTTCGGATGATAGTTGGAATGTCCAATTAATCCATTAGATTTACATACATAAAATTTGGGATGGAATCTGTGACATAAAGGAAGATAAAATCTTTTAAGAAAAACTAGATCCCTATGACATGCTTTATTATTTTTGGAACATTTTGATTTTTAATATTTTCATTTAAATACAAAATGTTGAGCATATATTAAATGATTTTCTTTCCTGTTAAGAAAACTTTCCTTTTTTTTAGTTTTTTAGTTGTTGCATGCTTTCCTTTTCCGCAAGTACTAATATATGAATCTAGCATGATAAAAGTAGCATACAAATACTTGAATATTTAGGTGGGCATATCTAACTAGCTAGATCTAGATATTGCCCAAAAGAATGCAAACTAGGAGTAATTAAGATAGAATTTTATTCCTAAGAAAATCTTACCTTAATTTAAAAGGAGAAAAACAAACACAAGTTTAAAATTGTAATTTACAATTTGTAAAAAAATGTTTGTAAGTCTGAATATACGGGAAATAGATTATCTCTGCATTATGTTTGTAGCTGCAATTGAAGTTATGTTATTGGTCATACATTGGCATAAGATTTCACACAAATTGTCATGAGACCTATGTGTATGTACAGTTAAGAGTTTAATTATATAGACATGGAAACAACACAAATTGCTATGGGACCCATGCCTATGTATGGTTAAGAGTCTAATTACAGCTACATTTACCGTAGACAATCCCAATCTAAATATATGTGTCTATATCTCTTTTGAAATTAAAAAATTAACTTATTCTAACAAAAAAAAAATGAAGAAGTAAATCTAAGATAAATGTAGGAAAACAAATGGGATGGGGGTAAATACTAGAAATTACCATTGCATTGGAAGCAATATTTTGCCTCTTACATGTTATAAAAACCTTAGAAAAAATAATAACAATTAATCCAGCAAACATACATAGAGGACTTTTTTGTCTTAAAAAGGAAATAAAAATTTAACAAACAACAATAATGAAGCTTTGACCCAACAATACCACCTGTTTCTCATATTGTTGCCGGACAACTATGTTCAATCTTAATATTCTTAAAATTATTTAAGACAAACAAATTAAGGTTGCCATTTTAAGGTTTAGCATTGATGAGAGAAACATCCATCTTCTTGTGAGACCCATAATTCTTGGTATGGAAGTCAACGAACAAAACCAAAAGAGAACCATAGAAAACGACATTGAAGCTCCAACCCCAAACCCCAGAACATCCCGTTCCAGTGAAGTGATAATACAGCATCAGAGCCAAAACGACAAAACTTGAGTAAAACTGCACGATTTGGCAATCCGTCACCAGCTTCTTCCACTTGGGACGCACGCCAAGTGCGCACAATAAGTAGTAGGTGTACATTAGCACATGCACGGCGGCGTTGGTGACGAGCACAGGCGGGAACAGCGACTGAGAGGTCTGCATCCATATGTAGCACATGATCACCGCCATGGAGTGGTGGTACACGTGGAGGAATGTGAGTCGGTGGATGGAGTTGCCGAGTATGATCAAGAGAGTGTCCATGAACTCCATGATCTTGGATAGGTAGAATATGTAAGCCCAGAAGAATATGGGCCCAGTTGGTGAGGTGTGAGGAGGGATGCAGATGATCCAGTGGAGGTCAGGCGCATGGGAGAGGGAGGAGAGGATGCAACCAAGGGCCATGATGAAGGAGAGGATCAGGAGGAAGGTGCTGTGGACGGCTGTGATTGATTTGAGGAGGAGTCGGGGTAGGGGTGGTCGTGAGAGGTGAGCGAGAGAGAAGGTCATTGAAAGGTAGGAGAAAATAGTGATGAGAAGAAAGTGAGGAGAGGAGCCTAGGGTTCTGCCTGGGTTCCATGAGAAGTTCTTGATGCTAGGATGGTCTACTAAGTAATATTCTATGGCTGAAAAAATGGGATTCATTCTAGTAGTTTGTAGTGGCACCGGAGGAGGCGGCGGCGGCGGCGGTGCGAGAGAACCGTGGTTGTGCTACAAGAGGAGGAGTCTGAAGTTCTGTTTACGGAAAAGGTTGGGGTCATAAGAATGCATCAGGGTTCAAGGCTTGAAGTACTTGTAATAGTAGGGATGGTAACTGTAGCACAGCCAGTTACTGTACGACACATTTATTTGCACTTACTTTGTTAGGGGAATGCAATGTTATATTATAATTTCAACTTACTCTCCTTATTTATTATTTTCAGGTGTTGTAATTACGGTATTCATTAAGTTAAAATGAAGTAAAATAAAATAAAATAAAATGCATATAACAAAATTATGTCATGTTTGACAAAACTTTGAAATAAGTTTTTAAATATAATCATATAACTTGATTTAATATTCATATTGAGCCATAATTGGAACATTAATTGATATAAATTGCTCTATAAATCAATAATATTAAGTGATAATTTTTATATAATATTAAATAATTAATATTATTTTTGTTTTTTATGCATAAATTATTTGATTTATACTTCAACTTTCATAATGTTCACACTGTACGAAAATAATATGAGAATATAGCAGATGACATATGTCACAAAAAGGATTGCGTGGTCCCCAATATCTAGCTGTAATAGATGGAAGCCATCTGGCGCATGCTCTATAAATTTATTAATAGGCTAATAGCAATCAACCAAAATATGGCGTGCCTTCACTGAACCAAGATAGGAATTTCAACAAGTATTGCACTACAATAGGACTATTGACCAATAAATAGTTGCCACGTCGTCCTTCCTCTAAAGCACAAGTGAGGGAAAGTCGTTTTCCTCCCAGAAATCCAAGTATACTTGCAGTTGGAGGCCTATCCAGCGGCACATGACTTGCTTTTGTAAATATGTGTTATGATTGGAAGAGATGAATATTTCTTTTATTTTATTACTCTAGAAATTAAGAATTTTACAAGTATCCATGACCCACTCTAGACCAAAAGTTAGAGGAAATAAAATTTTAGTTTAAAAAGTATTTAAAATTTTATATCGATGTATATAATATTTTTATTTTTAACCTTTTTTAATTTTGAAATAGTATTTTAAGAAGAATTAATTAGTTCTTTTTTTTATTTTTTTATAATAAAAACATATATTAACGTTTTTTGTAGTACTTGAAAATCTACGTATTATCTTATTTGACAGTTTTTTACTTGAAATATTTCCTACAAGATATTAAGATTTTCCAAAAAAAAAAATTAAAATTCTAATTACTAAAATATCTTTATAAGGAAGGCACTTTGACATGATTAAGGCATTTTTAAAACGCAGATAATCAGGCGACTAATTATTGCATATGCAATAAAAAAATTGAATAAACTGACTGATGATGACCCTTAGTTGAGAAGATGGTATAATGGGCAACAAAATAAGGAAAAATTGCATGTTGTGGCCCAAAGCAGAGTAGATAACTTAAATAATATTCCATCTAAACGAAGAAATGATGCAGATGAAATTGAAAGAACGCAAGAACAAATCTGTGTGTAAACATGAGTTTAGTGCAGATTTCTATGCTTGGTTGTGGAGTTTAAACTGAAGTTTTGTGCAGATTTATGTGCATGGTTGTGGTGTTTTTCTGCATATATTAGTGCAGATTTTTCTTCTTGTTTGGACAGAGTTATGCGTGTTTGATCGAAGAGAAGAAGCTTCTCGACGGGTGAAAATGGCACTCAACAAATGAAATCAATTAATATGTAATTCATTTAGGGGTGATTTTGACATTTTCTTTTAATTAAATTTAACTTCTAACATGTTGATTAACTTAACCCAACAGAAATTATAAAATAGAATTTAAGTGTAATAAATTTCAAACTTTAAAAAAGATTTGTGTAAATTTTGAAACTAAAAAAAAAAAAGGATTCACATAATTTTTTAATATTACAAGAGAGGTTAGTGTATTTCCTCCTTTATAATTTGAATGAATTTCTATTTTATTTTCCATTGCAACAATATATCAGGTACATTGGCTAGAGTCTTAGAATTTCTACCGTGCATGGTTTCATATAGGGTAGGTTAGGTTAAGATTCCTACTTTATTTGTTTTACTGTGACAAATCATATTAAGTTTCTTATTATTTATTAGACTTAAACATATTCTTAATCCTTCAATTTTATTAAAAATTATATTTTGTCATTTTATTTTTAATTTAAATAATATTGTTCTTTACATTTTCTCAAGATTGTAATTAACTCTTTTTATACAGCTTCCATTAAAAAAAAGATGAAATTTATTAAATAGATGTTTATTTAATTGATGTGATATTAATATGAAATATATTTTATTTATATAACTATAAGTTGAATGGTTATCAAAAGGTTATCATCCGATCACAATCAATTTGAGTCTGAAAATCCGACTCATGCGCAGACCTACGCCACAAAGTCATAGGAACTCTTTTATCGTCTTGCATCCATTCATTCTATTCTTACATAATAATTGCCAACCCAAAATTATGGGAAAATGTGAGGTCTGCTTCCACCGCTACAAGAAAATCAGGATTTTTCAACGGAGGATATTCCGTTGAAATATTTCAATAGATTTTATCACGAAATTTATAATTCAACAGATTTTACAACGAATTATAATTCCGTTGGAATACTCCAACAGAAAAATACATCCATTGAAATATTCCAATAGATATTACCACGGACATGAACTCCATTGAAATATTCTAACGAACAATATTCCATTGAAATTTTTCGTTGGAATATTTAAAATACTCTTAATAAAGCGACGCGTTTTGATTATTTATTTAATTCCAACGGAAATATCCGTTGGAATATTCAAAACACGCTTAAATAAAACGACGCGTTTTGATTATTTATTGAATTCCAACAGACAAATTCTGTTAGAATTTTTGAAACCCTTAAACTCGTCCCAAATTTCATTTCTGCAGATTCGGCCGAGAAACATCGCAGCTTCCATAACGTTTCTTCCTCGCGTCTTCCTCTCCGGTGGGATTTCTTCGTTTTGTTCAATGTTTGAAGCTGATTTTGCGCCATAATAAGATAAAATCCTTTTTTTACAAATGATTATCGATTTGTTCATTCTGTTCTTCGTGTTTTGGATAAAATCCCTTTTCTTCGTAACGTCTGAACTTCGGGTTTTTTGACAAATGATTTGTTGTTTTACTGTTTATTTCTTATAGATAATATAGATAAATTGTTTCTGGAAGTGT
>JANHAO010030383.1:0-10160 GCA_026873985.1 Saraca asoca | reverse complement strand
TTGCAACAATATAATCTTATGTTTAAAAATATATTTCATCATATTAACCCTTTGTAAATTACAAACTAATTATTATAATAAAAAAATATAGAGCTCGTATCTAATAAGTGTTGTGGAGTTCATATTGGAGTACAATTATAAATGCGAGAATATATAAGTGATAAATATAAATAATAAATATAATATAGCATTTTTTTCATTAGACAAAAAACAAAGCACATATTATAATAGAAAAGAGGGATACAAATGGTCAACCAAAAACAACAATAACACAAACACCAGATCCTTCAGTAAAATAAAAAATATTACTAAATCATAATTGAGAGAGCCAATCCTTTAAAGATAAATAATTCTTCACGGGTACGTAGTGTCATAGGATTTTTGAGCTATTAAAAAGTCTTAAGAATATTCACAAGCTTTTGAGAATCTTTATAATAAATATTTAAAAGAACACAAAAAAAAGCTCTAAAATAATGTTATAACGGAAGAACCAAAACCACACAAAATCAGTTACACAAAATGAAGATCTCACTCTCCACGTGGCAAGTCACAGTAGAGTGCCAGTTGTGGAGCGAGAAAGAATAAATTATACAATCAACTTTTATTCCACGTTTAGCACATAAAATATATAGCATAACCTTATACAATATCTCTTTAATAGAAATGTCATATCACACTATACATCATTGGTGTGAAAGAAAAAAATCTGATAAGAAAACTTTATAATAAAAATAATAAAAAAATTACTTTATTAATTCCTTTACTCATCCATAGTTATTACCATCCACCACCAAAGCAATGATAGCAGCTATCACCAACCATCAATAATCTTACTAGCATCACCAATCATTGCTTGCTACCACACCGCCACCACACCACCATCAATAATGAGACTCTCATCATCATCATTTATTGCATAATCCACTGTCACCACCATTATTACTACTTGCTATCACACATCGACAACGTTTATCATCCATAATCATATATAACTTTGTCCAATACCAATTCATTTCCATTATTATTGCCACTAGTCATTACCACCACCATCACCCACCCACCTTCTCCATCATCATCACCTTTCTCATGATGCCCATCACTACTATCCTCCAGCACCCACACCATCATCACCACCACCTACCTCTTTTATCTCCACCACACATTTGTCACCACCACCACTCATTATCATTTTATCTACCATCACTTTTTCTCCATCATTACTAACACTAATTGTCATCATCTGCTTACAACACCTTTCTTCTCCAATACCATCATCAACATATAAAGATAATTATATTTAGGGTAAAATGCTACAAACCACCCTCAACTTAGGGTTATGTGTGAAAACTCCTAATTTTCAAAAAGGCATAGTTCACCCCTTAAACTTCATCTATGGTGCAAATAAAACTTTCCAACTATAGAATGTTTAAACTTTGTTAAATTGTTAAACACTGAGTCAAATACAAAAGAAAAAATATCTCCTTTCTTCCGTTTACCATAGCCTATTCAAGCTCTTTTGAGTAGAAAATTTATGTTCACTCAACTCCCATGAAATTTTAAACAAAAAAATTATGATAAAATACATAAATTGCCTTTCATTTTATAAGTCAAACACATGTATGACATGTTATTTTAATCCATTTCATGCAATCATAGAAGAGTTTATCAATGAGTGAGCATCGAGCTATGCGAAAGTCAGTTTTGAACCTCTAAAACTTGAATTCATCTAAGTTTTCATCAATAGCACAAATTATCTTCTTTTTTTCACTGCTACTTTATGTTTGAGCTTGGAGTTGTGGGTGTTATCCATGAAAATTCTCAAAATAGAGAAGAGGAAGGCAGTCTTAACTTTAGGAAAGACATGTAAAGAATATTTTTTTTTTCAAAATACAATAGCATTAAAGTAAAAGAGAATATAATTGCGAGTAATAGAAGTAAAAGGTAGTGTAAATTTTAAGGTCTTGTGGTATATTTCGTGAGAATGCCCGACTAGCTTTTCCGAAGGTAAATATAGGAAGAAGAAAAATTTTCCTTTTTTTTTTAAATTTTTGGAGTGAGTAACAAGTTGATGGAGTAGATGCTAATTTAATGGAGTTTAAATTATGTATGGATAGAAGGTTTTATTTGCACCATATGTGAATTACACCTTTTTAGAGGTTAGGGGTTTTTTTTGCAAATGATACTAAGTTCAATGGGTTTATTGAATTTTATCCTTTTATTAAATTATCTTTTAAAATTATATATAATATTATGTACTAAGAAATATAACATATATAATTATATGTATACAATGATGTATCAAATATTATAGAATATAAAAGCATGTCCTATGCCTATCGTATCTTATGACATCCAACGACTCTTATTGTATATTTGATTAGATTGAACAGAATGCGAATAAGAATAGGAAATGACATGGTTAAAAAAAAAAGTTTGTTTAGTTACCACTATGGAATGGAATACTCATTTCCCATGGAATAATCATCACATTAAATGATGGAATTTCCATTCCATCACTAAATCAATAAAATGGTCAGATTATGGAATAACTTTTTTACATCTTTATTCTGTACATATTTCATATATCTTAAAAGTATTCTTATATGTTAAAACAATGTAAGTTTCTCAATACTTTTATTATAAAAATATTTTAATAATTATATTTTAGTAATAGAAGTTAAAATAATAATTTTGTATTAATTATAAAATAAATGTTATTTATTATACAAAATTATTTAATATAAAATAAAAAATCAGTGTTTTAGAATTTATTATGCTCTTATTATACAAAAATGTGTTAATTATAGTTTTGATAATAGAATTTTAAATATGACCTTTTTTATTATTTGTCATGTATAGATATTTTCATTATATTAAGTGACATAAAAAATATTCAATTTAAATTATTAAATTCAATAGATATTTACTATTTTTATAAGGATATTATTGTCATTAACTACACCTTTTCCATTCAATTCCTTCATTATTTTGTAGTACCAAACATAAAAATGGAATCAAATGACCATTCCATTCCAAGATGTACCAAACAAAATTATGAAATAGTCATTCCATACCCACTCCATTCCTTTTCATTCCATCTAACTAAATGAGTTGTTATAATATCGATACTTTTCCTATAAGGTGTACCAAATGAGGCATAAGATGACAAAATGAAAAAAAAATCCAAATTCTTTTGAATGTCAATCTCCCAATATTTTGTGAAGTATTATACAAGGTCTGGCAAGTTGGACTTGAAAGTTCCTAGTCCACTAGTGTGCAAGACTTACACATAGAAAGACACCAATGATGGTGGTAGGATGGACGTTGGAAGACACTTCAATGCTTAAATTAGCAATTGAACATGGTTATCTTGGTTTTTGTGTGACTAATGGCTATGAGCATTAATTTCAGTGTGTCTTTTCGTATATGTCATTATTATAGGCTTTTAGTATCTACCAATCTTAACCATTTAAATTGTTTAGTGTTTCTAGGATGATCCTAGTCATTAGTTTTAGTTAGTATAAATGTCCTCTTCACTCATTCTCTCATCATTTCATTTTTAAAATCCTTCATGCTTCCTTTGAGGATAGGTTTTTGATATCCTTTCAATTTTAATCGCTTGTTTTGTTGGTGTTTGTTGCATTTCTAGGTTTGATTGGGCTTATAAGTGTTTATTTTTACTTCCAACTTTCTTATCTCCCTTCCTTGTCCAACTATTAAACATCTCCCCAATTTTTTAAATACGTTATTGATTTCATTTGCTTTTTCTTTGTTGACATTATGTCTTCTCCTTTATGCATCAATCCTTTCTTTGGTATCACACCTATTTCATAAATGGAGGCCTTAGTGGATTTTGAGAATCTAAAAGTTTTAGCACCTATTTGGAGCTTGTCTTTATCTTTCTCAAGCTAACCTTCCTCTTTTGGGACTCCAATGCAAAAGTTGTCCTCTTGGACTTCTTCTTCTTCCTCCTCCTTTAAGGCAATGGTTGATGTTTCATATTTCACTTTAGGTGATTGTGCAGGTCCTTTAGGCAAAGTGCTAGGCTATCCTAGTGGTGACAATAGTGACTAGCGAGAATTGGTGGTTGATTTTTATGATGGAGAAGTGGAGGCATTTGGTCCTTGTAGGGTTATTGGGGTAGGATCTCAATATCTAGCAATCCTCATGCCTACATCAATTACCTTCGTGAGGTCCCACCTATTTAGAGGTCCTATTGTGATGATGGTTATGAGAGGGCCATTGATCCAAATAATGATATTGTGGGCTTGGATTTTGTTGATTATGTTTATAAGAACACTACTCCAAATCTATCTTTATATGATCAGGTGGCTTTGACTTGAATGGAGTGTCGAACTTACAAGGTAAATCAATATAAAGGGGTGATCCAGTTCATTAGCCCTCTTATAGATGAGAAGGAGTGCAGTTATGACACTAATAGCTTTTTTATGCATGACATGGAGGTATACTCAAGCTTCAGGCAGTCCTACCATTTTCCAAATTTGAACATGAGTTGATGATAGCGATCAAGGTCTTGTTGTCTCAATTATCTTAAAATGTTTAGGTCATCATCAAGTGTTTCTAAGAAGTTCTTAGGCAAGTGGATCATCCTCATGACTTGGAGGCCTTCTTCCATTTCTTTGTTTAGAATCTACACAGTGAGCATGAGAGTCTTGCTAGGTGTTATTGAGGTTTGAAACTTGTGATAGGGCTATCTTCTAATCCAGAAGGTTAGAAAGATAGCTCTTTTTTTTTGTATTAAAGCAACCAAGGTTCCTTAGTTTCTTCTTTGTTGGTATGATAACAATAGGAGGTTTTGTTTCCCTATCAGGTGGAATCTCCATTGACAAATCCTTCCATTATGAGTGTGGAAAGTCATGCTTCAAGTGATAAGAGGATGAGGTGATCCTTGACATTCTATTAGCAAAAAGTTTTGACAAAGATACTAAAGTTCTTACTGCATGTGATTTTATTTCTGTCTATATCTCTACTTTGTTGATATTTGGAATTTCCTTTTGTGTAGGCTTATTTGCATGATATGAGTATTCATTGACTTATTAGAATCCCATATCACAAGCATGGTTCATTTAGGTGACCCATTATGCCAATTTTTGCTAACAATAGAGCCCATGATAAGTAGGAAAGACAAGAGATAGAATGCCAAGAATAAGAATAGGTAGAACATGACCACTCAAAGGGCTACTGTTAAATGAAGGAGTGCTAAGACAATGGTGAAGAGCGAAGTAAGAGGAAGAAAAACTGCATCCAAGGTAAGGGGATGACACATTCCATTTGAAGAAAGGACAAATCGAGGCTTATGAGAGGCACATTATGAATCTTGATAGTTCATCCACCCTATCCTCTAGCCCTCAAAATCCTCTTCCTCAAACCCAATTGGTAGCCACCAAGGTACTAGGGGCCATTAATGAAGTGAGTGCATGGCCTTGGATGAGGTAAAAAAAGTCATAGACTTAGCTTTGGCTAAACTCCCTTAGCTTTGTGCTAAAAAATAGAAAATGGATCCTGTTTTAAAGTCAAAACAAGATAACATTCAAGAGAAGAAGGAGACTACTATGAAAGTCAAGAAGGAAAAAGATGCCATCATATGAAGTTTATCTACTTGTGACAACAAGTTGGTGGAGCTAAGGGATAGAATCCAGATGTTGGAGGCCTAAGTTCAGAGTTTTTCAAAGGCTCTCATGAAAGTCAATAATGATAGGATCACTGTGGGGGATACTTGCTATGGTGGA
The DNA here is from genome assembly GCA_026873985.1 of Saraca asoca. Classification (NCBI taxonomy): domain Eukaryota; kingdom Viridiplantae; phylum Streptophyta; class Magnoliopsida; order Fabales; family Fabaceae; genus Saraca; species Saraca asoca. Next base: position 4,410 of record JANHAO010030383.1, on the reverse strand, counting down.
GAAAAAGGTGAAAGCTGCATGCCTCTAAACTTCATAACTTAAGGTCTTAAGTCAAGGGAAATGATGAATTGAAGAACTACGATAGCTCCAAGAACAACGGCATTTACTAGATCAATAGGGATAAGTCAAGGGTTCAATTGGACTTGTCAAGGTTGAACTAATTTCACAACTATTTTTTTAACATTAGTGTTGATCCTCTAGAGGGTGTTGACGAGTTGAATGCTTCCCTATATCTTATTCCTGATGCCAAAGGCCCAATGATGGCAACAACAGACATATATGGTAGTAAGAGTGGTCTGAGGCTAGGTTCATGTAATGAATTTACATTTATATTAATTCCATGGGCGTGATGCCTAAATGCTTTAATGAATTGGGGACATCATGCTCGAATTTTTCATAATGCTTTAATTTGTGATTAGCATTTCTAAGTTTATGCTTTTGCACTTTGTGATATGTGATGTGTTTTATTTTTAGCTCCAAAGGCCAAGCTTATGTATGTTTCATTTTGTTACATTTTCAATTTGTTTGTGTTTTATGGTGTGTTGGTTCCAAAGGCCATGTGTCATTAACTAAGTGAGGTAATGTGGTCAAACATCATGTGCTAAACATTGACAACAAGACCCCGAATTGGTAAGTGTTGGGTGATGTGCTTTGTTGTCAATTGGAGGTAACCTTATGGAATTGTTCTGTCACTAAAGCAATACACCATAGGCCCAAGGTGACCTGGTAGGGTTCTACTAAGCTGAAGAGCAAGGCACCACAGGTGCAAGGTGACCTTATGACATTGTTTTACCAAGCTGAAGAGCAAGGCACCACAAATAGAAGGTGACCTGATGGGATTGTTCTATTAAGTTGAAGAGTAAGGCACCATGAGTATAGGGCGACCTTATGGAATTGTTCTACCAAGCTAAAGATAAAGGCATCATGGGCACAAGGTGAATTCATAGAATTATTCTACCATGCTAAAGAGTAAGGCCCACGGGTGCAAGGTTACCTCTTGGAATTTTTTTACCAACGTTAATAGGGTTAGCTTCATAATTAAGAAATAAGATAAGGATATAGAGCTTTGAATTTTTACTTATTTCATTAAGAACTATGTATAATAGTGAACCCTTACACTTGGTTGGCAACTAGAAATTTTAAGTTACTTCATATGATGAGGAAATAGTAAAAAGCCTAACTTCTTAAGCAGAAACAAAGTAATGTCACAGGTGAGTGGCATTCCATGTGTAAGGGATGCCTTTTCCTTTAATGTTGTAAAGGCAATAGGCCCCCAATATTTAAAGCTTCTTTCACCTAAAAAGGGTCTTCCTAATTGGGAACTGATTTTCCCTTTTCCACTTTCTTTCTCAAGACCAAGGCTTCAAGCTCAAATTCTATTTTCCTCAACTTTCACTGATAGAAGTGTGCCAACTTCACTTTGTTAGTTTGCAATTGGATGTGGGCAATCTCTCTATTTTCTTTAAAATGATATAGTTAAATTCTCATTCACCCTCTATTTTTATGCTCACTAAATTTTTTGATGCAATCATTGGGTTCCTTGATTTCAACTGGCATAACAGTTTCATGTCTGAAGGTAAGGGTGAAGAGTGTGAAGCTAGTACAGAATTCTGGGGGTGTCATGTATGCCTAAAGGACACTGTGAAGCTCTTTTGTCCATTTCCCTTTAGAGCTTTTAAGACATTTTTTTAACCCTTCTAAGATTATTTAGTTAGTGAGCTCTATCTATCCATTTGTTTAGGAGTGCTCAACTGAGGCAAACTTTTGCACTAAATGGAGGTTTTGGTAAAAAGTGGTGAACATTGTATTGGTGAACTATGTCCCATTATCAAAGACTAGGACATTTGGTATGCCAAACCTATAGATAATGGACTTCCAAATGAATTTTTCCTTGCTCTTGGTAAAGATGGTCACTAAAGCTTTGACTTCCACCCATTTGGAAAAATAGTCAATAATGACAATTAGGAACTTATTTTGTCTAGGGGCGAGAGAGAGAAATCCCAAGAACTCACTTCCTTAGGTGGTGAAGGGCTATATGGAGATGATAAGGTGAAGCCTCAAGGATTGCTAACGACTTACTTTTAAGAATATTTGGCATCTGGGGCATTTCCAAACATGCTCTTTGGCATCACATTTTGCACTTGGCTAGAATACCCATTGAGAAACATCTTCCTTGTTAAGACCAAAGCGGTAATATGGCTTCCACATATTCTTTCATGGAGTTCTCTTAAGGCATAGTCAGCCTTTTTATCATGGAGACACCTCAAGAAAGATAGGGAGAAAGATCGCTAATTTAACTTATTACCTTGAGATAATAATAGCCAATCGAAGGGTGATTTTGATGACTTTGACTTTTTCTTCTAAGAGCCATCCATCCTTAAAGAAATCGATGATAAGGTCCATCCAACAAGATAAGTGAGGGATACACATAACCTCTTCTTCTACTTCCACACTTAACTTGTGAGCATTTCTTGTAAGATAGATTTGTTGTTGACTGCCGCTAAGGCACTTGCTAGTTTGGATAATGTGTCTACCCTGTTGTTTATAGCCCTTAGGACCAAGACCAATTCATGTTCCTCAAACTATTGTAGTAAGGTTCTTTGGCACCTTTGTCACATATGTCCCAGTGATTTGTCTGACCACGAGTTAGGAGTCATTATGCACCATTTTTTTGCTCTTACTTCTTTGGCTAGCTTCAAGACAATGATTAAAGCCTCATACTCTAGTTGTTAGTTGCTTTAAATTCAAATTTTAGATAGTACTCTAAGGAAACCTAGTCCAAGCCTACTAGGATAATTCCTATAAGTCATCTTGGCCATAAAAATCAATGAGTGTTTTCAATTTCACTACTTTCCTAGGTTTGTACCTAACCCTATATTCACTCAACTTGATGGACCACCTCATTAGGCATCCAGTGAGATTAGGCTTTTCAAGTACCTGATGCAAAGGTTGGTTAGTTCAGACAACCGACTCATGACTTTGGAAGTAAAGCTTTAATCTTTTGGACTAGATCAAGAGGGCATATACTAGTTTTTTAATTTTTTAGTATCTTACTTTGGCCCATGTACAATTTGATTAACAAATAAAATTGGTTGTTACTTGCCTTTTTCCTCCTTGATTAGGATCAAACTAATAACTTCATGGGAGGTAGCAAGGTATAAGTAAAATGTTTCCTCTAGAATTGGCCAAGTGGGTATCAATGGGTTCTTTAGGTAAGCCTTCATATTAGTAAATGCCTTATAGCACTCATTAGTCCATGCAAAGTTCTTAATATCATTCAGGACTTTGAAGAACAAGGGGCATCAGTTGCATCATTTTGACATAAAATAGGTGAGAAAGGTAATCCTCTCGTTGAGTCATTGAACTTCTTTGACATTTCTCAAACTCTGCATTTCTAGGATTACCTTTCACTTGGTTAGTTTTGCTTCTATGCCTCCTTGAGTCATCATAAACCCCAAAAATTTTCTCGTTGATACCTTGATAACAAAATATTTTAATCATTTAATTGTCCTCTTACTAAGATTTTTAAGGTGCAAAATGACTTACTTTCAGCTATGTTAGTGTATATTTGTAGTGTGATGTCAATTGGATTCATTAGAAGAAATTCTGCAGAATTTGGCTTTGTTGAGCAATTTTTGTATTTTAGTTATAACTTGAGCTACACTTGTCCAATTAATATGATTCTTGTCTTGTAGAAAAGCTAATACATAGGTCTACAAACTTTATGAAGACCTCCAATGGCCGAATCTCATAATTGGCTATCTGAATTTAGAGTTAAAGTCAAAACCAGAAAGCTGCCTTAGCCTATCTCGAGCAGTCAAACCTCTGAGCATTCATTAGACCATATCTAGAGTTATACAAGTCCAAATAAGGTCAAACTAAGCCCAAATGGAAGTTAAGACATAAAGTACAACTCTCATGAAGACTTCCAGACCTGAATCCATCACTTTGGGCATGCAATTGGAGCTATAAATCAGAGGCAGAATGCTGATGAATTGGGCCTCTACAGAATTGAATTTTTAGGCCCCAATTGACATGAAACTTGACCCCAATGGATGATCCCTTGCACTAGCTCACACTCAACCAGCTGGAGGTCATTAAATCAGAAGAAGTAATCTATATTGGACAGAACACGCAAATGGAGTGGCAGCAAGTAAAACCAACTACACCAGCCATCATCATTACACTACTCCATAGCCAACAACTAGCTTCTCTTTTCCCGGGTAAAGTTATTTTTTTGTGGAGGGCTTTTTAGTTCAGTTTTTAGGAGTTCTAGAGCAATAGTGTAGGACGTTTTTTCCTTTCTTTTCTTTGTATTTTTTTTTCCTTCCATGGAAGGCTAAACTTTGTAATCAGTCCAAGGGTTGACAAACTTGAAGATTAATGTGGAGATCTTGTTCCTTCATTTTG
>JANHAO010030382.1:0-10162 GCA_026873985.1 Saraca asoca | reverse complement strand
TGGATGATTTTTCTAGATTTACATGGACTCTCTTTTTATCTCAAAAAAGTGACATATTTCAAGCCTTTAAAAGACTTGCAAGTGTGAATCTAAATGAAAAAGGATATTCCATTATTTCCATAAGAAGTGAGCATGGGAAAGAATTTGAAAATACGGAATTCACTAGTTTTTGTGAAATGCATGGTATCAGTCACAACTTTTCTATACCCAAGACACCACAGTAGAATGGTGCTGTTAAAAGGAAAAATAGATGTTTGGGTGAAATGGCAAGAATCATGTTAAATGACAACACACTTCCAAAGTCCTTTTGGGCTGATGCAGTTAACATTGCTTGCTATATAATGAATAGAGTATTTCTCAGACCTATTTTAAACAAAACACCCTATGAATTATACTTTGGACGACAGCCAAATATATCATACTATCATGTCTTTGGTTATCAGTGTTTTATACATAATAATGACAAGGATAATTTAGATAAATTTGATCCTAAGTCTGATAAAGGTATTTTTCTTGGCTATTCTTCATCTAGCAAGGCCTTTAGGGTATATAATAGAAGGACCATGAAGATAGAAGAATCTGTGCATGTTGTCTTTGATGAAGTTGCTTTAAGTGATCACAGATCAAATGCAGAGGAAGATTAGCATGACAGGTAGACCTCTAACTCAACTTTAGAAGTTTAGTAAGGTGAATCAAAGGTATATATTGCATAACCAAGACAAGAAGAGGAGGACTCCATCATTCTAGATAGTATAACACCTAGCTCTTCTAAATAACTTTGGAAATTCATGGGAAACCATCCCAAAAATCCTATCATAGGAGATGCAACTAAACAGGTAACTCATAATAACTTCAAAATTTCTACAATCATTCTACTTTTATTTCTTTAATTGAGCCTAAAAATGTTCAAGAGGCCCTACAAGATGACAATTAGATTTTAGCTATGCAAGAAGAATTAAACCAATTTACAAGAAACCAAGTTTGGGCACTTGTGCCAAAATCTAATCATCATAATGTAATAAGGACTCGCAAGGTTTTTAGAAATAAATTAGATGAGAATGGAGTGATAATAAGAAACAAAACTAGGCTAGTACCAAAAGGATATAACCAGGAAGAAGGAAAGGATTTTGATGAAACCTTTGCGCCAGTAGCTAGGCTAGAAGCCATTAGAATGTTGTTGCCATTTGCTTGTACAAGAAATTTTAAACTTTACCAGATAAATGTTAAAAGTGCTTTTCTAAATGGATATATTTTAGAAGATATCTATGTATAACAACCCTTAGGTCTTGAAGACCCCTTAAATCCAAACCATGTTTTTAACCTACAAAAAGCCTTATATGGTCTGAAACAGGCACCTAGAGCCTGATATGATAGACTTAGTATGTTTTTAATCTAGAAAGGCTTTAAAAGAGAGAATATTGATATAACACTTTTTATATTAGAGAAGGTAAATATATACTACTTGTACAAATTTATGTAGATGACATTATTTTTGGCTTTATAAATGAACAATTATGCAAAAATTTCTCAAAGTTAATGCAAAACATATTTGAGATGTCCATGATGGGGGAGTTGACCTTTTTCCTTAGCCTACAGATTAAATAATAAGCCAAAGGTATTTTCTTTATCAAACTAAATATACTCTTGAACTGCTAAAGAAATTTCAATTTGATAAATGTAAACCTATAGGAACACCTATAAGTCCATCTTTAAAATTAGATCACAATTTGAATGGCAAGAGTGTAGATCCTACTCTATTTAATGGCATAATAGGTAGTATGTTGTACTTGACTGCTAGTAGGCCTAATATTATGTTAAGCATTTGTGTTTGTGCAAGATATCAAACTAACCCAAAGGAGTCACACCTATCTACAATTAAAAGAATATTCAAATACCTAGTAAGAACCAAACATTTAGGACTTTGATATCCCAAGTGTAATAGTTGTAGTCTATTAGGATATTTTGATACAGATTATGCAAGAAGTAAAATAGATAGGAAGAGTACTAGTGGAGCTTGTCAGTTTATTGGTCATGCAAAAAACAAAATTATGTTGCATTATCTACTACTGAGGCAGAGTACATAGCAGCTAGAAGTTACTGTACCTAGATTCTTGGGATGAAACAACAACTTTTAGACTATGGACTAAAATTTGAGAAAACTCCAATACATTGTGACAACACAAGTGCCATAAATATTATCAAGAACCTTATAATGCACTCTAAGACTATGCACATTCAGATCAGATACGATTTCTTAAGAGATCATTTTCAAAAGGGAGACACTTCAATTGATTTGTTCAAAGAGATTTTCAATGAGCTAATATTGAAAAGATATTTGTGTTTATTAGAAGGGAAATTGGAATGATGAATCCTAAAGAAAGTGATCTCAATTAGCTAATTTTCTAATGTTTGATGTATGCTTTTTAATTCTTGTTATTTTAAAATTTTTAATTTGTTATGTTCGATCTTTAAATGCAAAATCTAACTTAGGCATTGGAGTTTCTTAAGTTTGTTTTACAGGTATATGTTTTAAGGATTTGAGGTACAAATAATAATAAATTTAGTACTCATATCAATTTTACAGCAAATTTTGGTTTAACTCTATATAAAAATAGATTTTTAGACCCTAAATCAAATCTGGAATTGATTCACAAGTCTTTGAGGATTTATTTAAGTATTTGAATCAAGTTGTGAATTAATTCATAGCTTAAAAATTTGTATTCCAAATCGATTCTAAAACTAATTCAGAAGAATTCTCAACATTTTTGTCTGATCTGAAATTTCAGAAAATTTCAATTTACCTATACAAATCAATTCCCTAATTGATTTGAGACATAGTTTAGACAATTTTAAAGCTGCTATTCCAATTTTGAATATATTCTTATTATTTTTACATCTTAACTCAATTCCAATACATTTTTTTAATGATCTAGTAATTAACTCAGGAGCAGCTATGATCTTTTATACTTCTTAAACTCTCATCTTATTGTCTTGATTTTGACATTAACTAATATGTTCTATATACTTATTGATATAATTTGTTTCTTTTTTATGTTACAAAAGGGGGAGAAAAAACTAAAGCTTAATCTTAGATGATTATAACTTCTTATCCTCCTTTCAATTTTTTTTAACTTGGAACCTTATCTAAAATTTTTTATCACCATCAAAAAGGGGGGAGATTGTTAGCTCAGGTTACTCTAGCTACATATTTTTCTTAGTTTTGATGATGAAAACAATTTTAATATGTATTACTATCTAACAATATACTTCAGTGTTTTGATTTGATTTGCAGATTCAAAGCATGTGATTCAAGAGATACAAAATTAGATTTAGGAATTATTTTATTTTTATAGAGTCTTTTGTAAATGAATTCAAATGAGATTTGATTCAAATAAGTTTTTTAAATACAATGAAATACCAATAAACCACTTGAAGATTTTTTAAAAATATTTTTCAAACACAATTTTTTAAGATGTTTTCACAAGTGCAAATTTCATAAAACTGTTTTACACCTTGTAATTAATTCTAGAATTGATTCCCTGAAGAACTTGTGAAAAATCATATTAAAATTGATTCATCAATCGATTTGTGAAGAAAAGTTTTGAAAAATTCTTTTTACTGAAGGTTGGAAATTTGACCTAAATTGATTCAAGACTTGATCTCAAAAGGTTGTGATTTGATTACCAAACTGATTCATTAATTGTAATCACTCCGAACCATTTTACCAGCTAAAAGTTATTCTATTATAGTTGGTTACAATAGTTATAAAAACCTAACTACCTTTAGTTTTTCAATAGATTTCAAAGTTTTTCTTTCTCCTTCAAGTGCAAAACTCTTTGAGAAAATAGAGCAAAATAAGATTGGCTTTCATCTCATTATTTTTCTCAATTAATCAAAAGATTTTGAATCAAAATTCTACTCGATTCACATTACTCGATTCACATTAGCTGTTTGAGATTTCATCTCAAACTATTGGTATTGTATTTCTTACTTTATCTTAATCTATTTCATCTTTATTTTTTTGTTGAGATTTCTAGGTTGATAGGAATCTTGTTTAGGTTAGTAAGAGCCCATTTTAATTCTTGTGTTTGTGATAGGTTCACAAGAAACCTTGTATAATTCTTGTATTTTGAACTAGCATTTCAAGAGCCTATTTTCATCCTGATAGTTTAGATAATAAAAGTGATTTTCTAGTTGAGGAATGATCCAGTGGAGTAAACTTAAATTATAGTTTTAATTTAAGTTGAACCACTTTAAAAATATTTTGTTTGAATTTTTACTTTTCTACTCCTACATCTAAATTCTTGTTGCACAACTTTCAATTTGCATTTTGCATATTTCACTACTTAATTTTCTGTTGTACTTCTTAATTCAAGGCAATAAATTGTAGCCTTGTCAAATATAAAAGAAGAATTCATAATAAACAAAGGTATATATACATTCCCTTAAAGGAATAAGGGCAAGATCTGTGATTTTATATCTTTATCTGGAACCCTCAGATTTGTTAAATTATATTTTGAAAATCTTGGAGTATATGCTTTAAAGCTAAAATTTAAAAGCTTAAACTAATCGGTCAAAACCTTAAAGCTTTATCAAAAGGATCCTAAGCCTTAAAATTTGTCATCAAACATCTTGAAATCCATCTTTTGCACTTTTCTCCTTTGGTCTTGCATTGAATACAAAATAAACAATTAAAACTTAAGGATTCGCTACCCATACACATTTCTCTTTTTTTAGTTTATTTTTTATATTAATATTAATTGATGTGATATTTATTATTATAAATTATTATTTTTATGAAAAAAGCTATACGTTGGTTACAAAATCTTATTTTTTATAAAAGCTACAACAAATGGTGCATGAGGCAAAAGTTGATAGGTTTAAACCATTAGAATCATCTAAATAGTCATACTTGGTGCTTTATACATCAAAATTAAGCAATCAAACTTGGTGTTTTATATATCAAAATCAAGTTTCAAATCTAATCAATATGGGACTTCATAATCTACCTCCCTCGAATTGCCTAATGTCTTTACTAGCCCAAGACAAGTATTAAATCTAAACTACAAAACTAGTCGGATTTGTTTGAATAGTCAAACTTGGTGCTTTATATATCACAACTAAGTTTCAAATCTAGCCTTTATGGGACTTTATATAACTATTGCAAGATGACTATTTGATAACATATTACTTGCAAGATTACTTTGCAAACTAGCACTTGCAACAATGGATAGATAAATTGCAAAGTTTTTAGTATTTGTAACAATATATAATGGATAAGGTGTGACTTTTCAACAAATTCTAACTTCAAATATAAAATTGCAAATTTTCTTAACATGCAGTTGCAATATGTTATGAAAGATATTTTAATATTATAACATCATATTGTAACTAACTTGCAATTAGAAATAACCTCATATTTGACATATAACCATGTTGCAATATTTTATGTGTTCTTTGTGGCTTTTATAATTTGACAATAAAGATCTAACATTGTTAACATATGTAGCAAATGCAATATTTTTATTAAAAGTTGCAATACGGCAATGGCAATATGATACAATTTCTAACATTTTTATATTTTAAAATTTAGTTACAACAAATGTGAAAAATGTTGTGTGTTAGCTTTTTGGTCATTTAAAAATTGTGCAACATTAATATGAAAATTACATTTACAAATTTGATGGTTGTCGAAATTGACAAAGATGATGAGCTAAATTATCCTAACTTGTAATAGGATGAGCCCAGGTTAATTCACAAGGGATTGGTGATTAATTCAATGTTGACAAGGGAATATTGACTATCTAAACAAAATATAAAAATAGACACTAGGCAGCAAAATAAACAAATTAGATCAATTGTTAAAAGGAAACTTTAAGTGCGAAAACTTCAATCCAAAAGACTTTTACATTCAATTTCACGATTCATCATGAACACAAAAGTTTCATTCCCCATTTAACCACTTAGCCAAGAATTAAATTAAGCTCAACACCTAAACTAATTCTTGCTAATTTCCTGCTAATTTTATTAATTGAGCCCAGCACTCAAATTAAACCTTATTGCTAAATTGATCAATGTCTAGCACCCTAATCAACTCAACAATAGCATTAGAAACCAGAAAAGACCAAAACTTATTCACAAACTCATCTGAGCTAAAAATTCATCGATCACCCTATATTTCTCTAGAATAATTGACTGGTACCAACACACAATTAAAAATCCTATTGCTACTCAAGCTAAAGCCATAAAAAACTTTGACTATTGAGGTTTAGCTAGCAATTAATTATAATGAGTAATCAATTAATTAGCTAGATTAACTAATCATCCAAAGTAATTAATTCCATTTAATTAGATAAACAAGGAAATTAAATTAGGAATAAATTAATAATAGAAACAAGTCTCACAATCAATAAGAAAATTAAAGAAAAATTTCCCTTAAATTGAATGAAAGATTAGCTACACATTATAAAAGGAAATGAAAAGACAATAAAAGAAGAAAAGAAAGGACCAAAAAGAATTCTTGCCCTAAGAGAGCTCCTCCTTTGTTACAAAAATAAGAGAATGAAAAATTTTCTAAAAAACTACTGAATTCGCATTTTTTATACTCTATATCTCTCCACTCATTTTGACTACTGATTATGGTTAAATAAAGGCATAATTGGACTTGAGTCTCTACATAAAAGTTGTAGTCTTAACTCTTAGAAATCCAATGACCCTGAACTTGCTCAAAATTTTGATTTCTAGCTTAATTTATAGGCTAAAAATTGAAATAGCTTTGCGATAACAAAATATTTTACTCATTTAATTGTCCTCTCACTTAGCATTTTAAGGTCCAAAATGATTTACTTTCAGCTATGTTAGTGCCTATTTATGATTTTGTTTCAATTAGCATCATTAGAAGAAATTTTGCATAATTTGGGTAATTTGAGTAGTTTCTATATTTTAGTCATAACTTAAGCTACACTTGTCCAATTAATGTGATTCTTATCTTGTAGGAAAGCTAAGATATAGCTCTACAAACTTCATGAAGAACTCCAAGATAGATTCACCCAATTGGATATATGAAATTAGAGTTAAATATAAGACTAGAATACTATCTCGGGCAACCTGACCTTTGTGCACTGATCAGACCATAACTGGAGTTATACAAGTCCAATTGAGGTCAAACGAAGCCCAAATGGAACCTGAGACATAAGGCCACATTTCCTATGAATAATTATAGAGCTGAATAGATCATTATGGCTGTGAAAATGAGTTGGAACATAGAGATAGAATTGCTATGAGTTGGGCCTCTACAAAATTGGAGTTTTAAGGCTCCAATTGGCATGGATCTTAAGCCCAATGAACCATCCTTTACATCAGCTCACACTCAACCAGCTAGAGAGCATTAAGTCAAAATAAAACTAGAGAATGCAGCTTACAAAAATGCACAGCATGTAAAGGAGTGGCAGCAAGCAACTAGACTGCACCATAATCAATGCCTATCCACCTACCAGCAGCTGCCTTCTCTTTACCCCGGCAAGACCTTTTAGTTTGAGGTTTTGAGTTCAACTTTTTTTAGCATTAGATAATAGTAGAGTAGGATGTTTTTCCTTTCTTTTCTTTGTAGTTTTTTGCATTCCATGGAAGGCTAACTTTGTAATCAGTCTAAGGGTTGACAAACTTGAAGATTAATGTGGAGATCTTGTTTCTCCATTTTGCATTCAAATTGCTGGTCACTTCTTCTCCTTTCCTCTTTATTTTTATTAAGTTTTCTAAATTGAATGGATTCATTTAGTTTGGATGACTATATGATTATTGATTAATAATCACTTGTAGATGAGGATAGGAAAACCAAGCAATGCATTGAGATTTTGATGGATTGTTTGTGGCTAAGTTCTGCATAAGACTCATTAATCATTTTAAGGATCCTTATTATGATTATCAACAATTGAATGAATATTTAGTGAGCAAGGATGCATTAATCTCAAGCTTAGTTGATTCCCTTAGGCTGGATGGTTAATTACCTCTATTTTAGTTTTTGCATGATAGTGTAGCTGTTAGAGTAGTTACCGCCAACCTCCCTTTATTTTCATCCCTTAATTTGATTGGTATCATTAGAATGATCTTTGGTTTGACTTGGTATTGCCATATACTACAAGTAGTTAGGTAACTTGGTTTATAAATTTCTAATCTTGAATGGCCTCGATAACTAATCAAATTTTGGCACCGTTGCCGGGGATCATTTTGATTTTATCAATCTTACTGGGAGAGATTTTATGTATTAACCATCACTAACATTTTGTTTCTACAGTTGCTTCTTTTATTTCCCCTGTTTCAGTTCTATTTTTCCACATTACAATAGCATTACTCCTTACTGGACCAACCATCTTCATTTGAGCTGAATTTTGGTGGGTTGATAGAAGAAACCATCCTGATCAAGGCTTGGTGCTTTGTGACGAGCACCACCTTGGTTTGGCCAAATTCCTTCATTTAGACCACTTTTTATTTTTTTTTTTAAGATTTTTTATTTAATTTTTAGGTTCCTCTTAGGTGTAGTTTTTAAGCGATGGTGGTCCTGCAATTTTTAAAAATGTGTAGATATGTTAATTAGAATTGTTTTGAGTGATTTTTAGCCTTTGTTGTTGTGTTATTGTGTTTTTAGCTTTCTGTCACTATTTCAACCACTTTGGTGTAGTATTGCATATCCTATCTTCCTGTATGATGTATGATGAGGCCCTCTAGCAGTCCTTTATTTGATATTAAATCTAAAATTTAGAGGACCTTGATTTTGAGACAATGGAGAATAGATTGGAGGAGCTGACCTCCTTAGTTGGGCAACTGGTGTTGAGACAAAGGTAAAGGCAATTTCAATCCCTATCACAACCTTATGAAATCTATTCTTGGTTAGACCATCCAATAGACCAGTGTCCTGTACTTCAAGAAGACCATTATAGACCCCAAGTTACTGTAGCAGGCATTTTTCTTAGTGAACATCGATATCAGCAGTGGCAACAAATTTATGAGCCTTATCCTAATACGTATAACCCTGGATGGATGGACTATTCTAACCTACCATGTGACAACAATTCTGGCCAATTTTAGCAGCAGTAATTTTATGAGCCTAATCTGCAATATGATAGCAATTCTAGTCAATATCAGTAGTAGTAGCAATTTTATGAGCCTTATCTTACTGCATATGCCCTTGGATGGATGGACTATTCTGATCCATAATGTGACAGCATTTTTGGTCAAATTCAGCATATGCAACAACCATTTATGCATGAACAAGGTCCTATAGTAGCTATTCAATCTAAGCCTACATTAGAGGAGTTGATAAAGCAAATGGTGGCCAATACCATTCAGTTTTAGCAAAGAACAGAAGCCATGAGGCAGAACTTAGAAATTCAAATTGGACAATTAGCTTCCTCACTAAGTCAGTTACAAACACAAGGTCCTGGCCAGATCTTGTATCATGAGCAAACTGACCCCCAACTAGCAAAACCTGAGGCTGAGTCTAGTGTAAACCAAATGGATCCTCTTACTGAATCAGTTAAGGACACTTATGATGAGCTTCATGTTGAATTTCCTGATTTTGTTGAGTTTGATAATTCTGTTCCTTCCCAAATAATTAACAATCCTTTAGAAAAGCATATAGTTTCTCAGTTAGATGTCATTGATTTGCAAATGGATGATATGCATGTTGATGATGTGCATGGTGATATGCTAGCTGAATTTCTTGAAATTATAGGATTCCAAGATGTTAATTGTTCTGGCTGTTCTGGTTTTGGTTGTGATAAGAATAGCATGTGTGCTGCATGTGCTAAAATTTCTGCATATGTGAAAAGTGATCCTGCATGCTTTGAAAATTCTGCATATTTAGGATATAATGCTGCATGTTTTGAGTTTCTTGATTCCTTGGAATATAATGATGCTATCTTGGAAGAAATTACTCAGTTTCCAGGAGTCCTTTCAACAAAATCCATTCCTTCAATGCAACAGCCACCAAGATTTTCAGCCAATGGGAGCCAAGAGCAAGCATCAAAAGAAGAAGATGTTAAACCAGAAAAAGAAGTAGATGTAGAAAAGGATTTAGCACAGCAGAAAAAGAAAAATCAGAAAAAGAAGGGAATTTAGAAAAAGAAAAAGAAGAAGAATTAGAAGAAGAAAATAACCTTCAACT
>JANHAO010030381.1:0-10160 GCA_026873985.1 Saraca asoca | reverse complement strand
GGTGTTGCTCTATGCTACAAGTAGAGTAGAGTAATTTCGGTTTACAAATTACTAATTTGACGGGCCTCGACAGCTCGCATCACAAGGCTCCTTGTCTCAGATTTACTAATTCTTCGTATATTGATTCTTCAAAATCAAGAAGAAGATATTTCTCTTGTAGCTTTAGTTTCATTTCCTCCTAGTGGACAATAGGCGAATGGCCAAATCTATTTATACATTCCTCAATGTTGCTCTACCATACTCTTGCCTGTCCTTTCAGCTTCATCTTTGCAAAACACAATTTTCTCTCTTCAGTCATCTCATACCAATCAAAATAATCTTCTAGTTTTGCAACCCAATCAATGAAGGCTTGGGGATTTAGTTTTCTAGCAAAATCAAGGACATCAATTCTGACTTTCTTGGTGATATCATCACGGAATGGAGCCATATTGAAAGCATAGTTTCTGCTCATTGGCGATGGTCTGGATGCCATTCTTCTTGGTCCACCATCATTACTTTCAACATCTTGATTGTCATTTGGTAGTTCTTAGTTGTCTTCATTTTCGTTGCCTTTAATGTCTTGATTGATTGTTGTTGTCTCCTTCTAAGTCTCTAAATTAGCAACTCTTCTGGTAGAAATGTTCTGAATTTCTTGTGCAATATTCATCAACAAATCATCTCTCTCTTGATCTGAAAGTCTGCCACGAAACTCTCTCCCTCTTTTTGTCATCATTGAGATGATTAACAACCCACAAGTGGAACCTTGCTCTGATGCCAAAACTCATGTAGATGAGAATTTTCTTTGAAATTCAGATAAGTTTTATAGGTAAAATTTGGTAGAAAAAAGATTAGAAAATGGGAGGAGTCCACCTCCTTGGATAGAAGTCTAAAAATTCAGATTTCAATCCTAAAACAAAGATAAAACTTTCAAATATGAAAGGTAGAGACAAATTCTTAATAATTCATTCAATTATATAAAATACATAGAAAGGCTCCTATTTATATTCCTTTAGGCTACTAAAATCAAGGGAACACTTAATGATTAATTAAAGACTATTTTAATTAATTAACCTCTTAATTCAATGATCTGACTTGATGTAAATAGTTATAACTCTTAGAAAAGTTACCTCTTAATCACTAAGAAATAGATTCAATGAATTGACCAAATTTAACTGATTGTGGCTATAGGAGAATTCAATGAATTGATCAAGTTCAACTAATTGTGACTTTTAGAAAAATTATTAATTATTTTTTTTATTCTCCGTCAGAATCTAGACTACACTTTAAGTATGCTTGGGTGCTTGAGAAGAGAAAGCATTAGAAAGGGAACTAATCCAAGGCAGAATGAAATGCATGACATTAAAAATATGTTTTATTAAGAGAAAAAAATAAAAGGATTAGAAAAAATAAAAAAATAAAAAAAAGCCCATGGAAGGACTAGAAGTGTTAATTCATGACAAAGAAATGGAAATTAAAATGTCACCACTAATGTTGTCAAAGAAGTGTTCCAAAACCTATGATTCCATGAAAATCTAAAGAAAACTTTTCTTCTCGCAAATTTCATTTTACAATAGTAAATGAAACATTCAATTTTTTTACAAAATAATATTATTCCTCAACCGTTAAACATTAAATGAATTTCTTTATCGTATATATTATAAAAAGATTGATTTATTCTAAAAATACTATTTTTTTAATACTTTATGTATAATTTTTTTTATTTATAAGAAGAATATAGTTGCCACAGACTTGGAGTCAAAGATTTGCATCATCCTTTTGGCCAAGTCAAACATCTAACGGTTGCTAGTTGGACAACAGAGTGGGATAAATAACCTTTCTTCCATACTAGGGCATAGAAGTGGAAAATAATAATTTACAAGAAATGAAGTATTAAAACAGAATATTCCTCGTAGAGTTAATGTGTAGATTTTCAAATTAGAGCAGAAATTTGGTTATGGCCTCTTGGTGTATTGTTCCAGTCTTCTTATGGTGTTAGTGATTTCTTTCATATGTGGAGTTTGCATAATAATTTGGGTTATATTATATTTAATGAAAACTATACGCTATTACTAAAATCTAATACTTTTTGGGAATAAAACTTAAAACTAAAGCATCATCTAAGTTTATAATTCATGAAGAGCATAAAAAATATTTTTGATTGGGTGGAATAAGAATTAAAAAAGGAATCATAATAAAATTTGTTTGGCTGATAATATAGACTAAAATGCTTCTTTATTAGGGAATGATTATTCTGTCAAATAATGGAATTTTCATTCCTTGAGTAATGCAATGGAACGGAGAATTCTATTGCTTATAGAATGATTTTTTTACACCTTTACCTTTTATATTTTTTATATATATTTTAAAATTATATTTATATCAATAAATAATAAAATAATGTTAACTTTTCAATATTTTTATTATAAAAATATTTCTAATAATAGATTTTAAAATACAAAATTATTTATATAAAATAAAAATTATGAATTATAATTTATTATAATCTGATATAAATTTTTTTTGTCAATTATAATTTTGAGAATAAAATTTAAAATATATTTTTTATCATTTATCATATAAATATATTTTCTTTATATTAAATTAGGTAATAAAATATTCAATTTATATTAAATTGAATATATATTTATTTTTTATAAGGATATCATCTATTGTTATTTTTTATTTCATTCATAGATTATCAAATATAAATTATGAAATGATCATTTCATTCTATTTTGATTTCAAAATTCTTTTCCATTCCATTGAATGAAACAATTGAATGAAAATTAATTCTATAATGTTTCATTTTCATATCTTTTATGTCAAGTTTAGAGAATATTTTTAATTGTAGTTGACTATGTGTACGTACATTGCTTAAATATACTAGCCAAGTTCAGAGAAGATTTTTAAAGAAGTTAAAAATATTATAAATATTTAAAGAAGTTAAAATATATTTTTAGTTTCTATAGTTTGTTCTAATTTGTAATTTTATTTTTATATTTTTTTATATAATAAGGTTCTAGACTTTATTTTCAATTATAATTAGCTTCCCTTCATCGTTAATTTTGAGATTTTGTATGTAGTTATTTGACGAAACTAACACTTGCATATTAATAAAGTTATATCGTCATATGATAATAAAGAGTTATTTGCCAAGATGATAAGTTGTTGCAATATGAAAGAAATTTTCGATTGAAATAGTGAAATCAAATCCATTCAAACAAAAGATATACATATATTTTGATTCTTTTAGTAATTTTTTATTAGGATAGTACTTTTAAATTTTTAAATTGTGATATGATCTTATAAATTGACAAATATTTATCACATTGAATAACTACAACAAATTATATTTTTAGTTTCTATAATTTGTTCTAATTTATAATTTTATTTTTATATTTTTTATATAATAAGGTTCTAGACTTTATTTTCAATTATAATTAGCTTCCCTTCATCATTAATTTTGAGATTTTGTATGTAATTTTTTGACGAAACTAACACTTGCATATCAGTAAAGTTATAGAGTCATATGACAATAAAGAGTTGTTTGCCAAGATGATAAGTTGTTGCAATATGAAAGAAATTTTTTATCGAAATAGTGAAATCAAGTCCATTCAAACAAAAAAAATGCATATGTTTTGATTCTTTTAGTAATTTTTTATTATGATAGTACTTTTAAATTTTTAAATCGTGATATGATCTTACAAATTGACAAATATTTACCACATTGAATAACTACAAAGAGGAACCTCTAATTTCACCATGATATAAGGTTAAGCTAAACAAAATTATATTCTATGACCTAATTACAAAAAAATAAAATGTAAGGAAAAAATTATAAATTGGAACAAATTATAAAGATAAAAATTTTAATTTAACCTATTTAAAATTATGTGATTTTAAGCAAATATGTACAATAAGTTTTTAATAAAATTTGTTTTAAATTTTTATTTTGTAATAAAAGTTTGGATTAATTACTTTATTACTTATTATAGTTTAACTCAATTTCTAATTAGGTTTTTATATTTTAAAAGTTTAAAATTGGCCTATATTATTTATTTGTTGGTTTTGTAAGATATCGATTTACGTGAATAACTATTTATTAATAATTTATGGACTAAAAGACATGTAATTCCAAGTTTTCTTTTAAAAATAAAATAATTTGTAAAATGTCATATTTTTTTATATTGTCACTTAAAACACAAATACAATTATCATTAACAATCGTTGTTGATGATGAATTTCAGTTCTTGATCAAACTCTAACCAACGAAGGATTCTTTTAGGATCTCAAACTGTAACTTGGTTCTGAGATAGTAAAATGAGCAAAGAAAGCTAAGAAGAAGGGAAGAGTAGTAGAAAACACACAACTTTTAACGTGGTTCGACCAAATCCGGACAGTATCGGACCCTACGTCTATGATAATGTATTGATTCTGGGAATATTTTTACAGAGTTTCAGCATACAAACATCCGTCCCCCTAACATTCATCTCCTTCCTGTATTTATAAAGGAATGGAGGTTACAATTATAATTTTACATGCAATAAATCTTTTATATCAGGCATTTAACGCACAAGATTGGATGGACAAACTAAATCTTGTAATTCGACTACTGCAGATTGCCTCATGCAGGTGAGCCCCATGTGTCTGCTGCGCAATACATGTGCTGGTCTTCTATTCAGCGAGCTCCCAGGTCGCTGACTGCGCCTCATTGGCTAGATCCTTCGGTCTGGGGTAGTGTCTATCTTTAGGGTGATGAGATCGAGCTCGTTTCATCGAGGATGAGCTCGAGCTAAGGAGGTCGCTCTACGACACGAGCTGGAGACTTGAGCGCTCTTCAAGCAGGATCTTTGCCGCGCTCAGGCCGTTAATTGGTCTATCAAGAACGATCCGAATTTCACATATAGCATAAGCCCCCCAACTCTCAATTCACTTCACGAGCTGGGAGTTGAAACTTCTCGGAGGTCGCTCACTTTGCAGAATTCAACTTAGTCAAAAGTTATTACTAAATCCATCTTTTCAACTGTTCTGGGCCATACTTTTCGTAGTACGTACCTCTTGATCATTGGTGGGTCAGCCTCATCTTTTCTGAGATAATAAATGAAAGCAGTTGGGGAGATCATCTGGACTCTTCGGTGAGACCAATCTCGACTCTATTTAAGGCTGAAGAAGTCACTCTTCCTTCTTCATCGAGAAATTATGAACGTTCCAGACAATCCTCCCTTATTTTCGGTATTCTATCGTCCCACTGGGGTGTGTATGGTTTACTGCATAAGGAGTTTCGAAGATATGGCTTCTCCGATAACATGAAAAAATCTCATACAGATCTTGGATTAAGTCCTCTCGGCTTTGCTGTGAGGTTTTTGCCAGATCGGCCAAGCTCCTAGCACTTTATGAGTTACTCTTTTTATGAATCAAAAAAAGAGCTGGAGGCCGAAGAATAAGGAGCAGTTATGCTCTCCTCCTCTTCGTTGGCAGGAGTCAAGTTAAGGAAGAGTTTGCTACTGGGGAAAGCATTGGAGGAAAAAAAATTTGAGGACTTAAGTAGGCTTGCGAGCTCTAATAAGCTAGGGTGTGTCCCTTTGCGGCCAGCCCTCTGGTGGAAGGAAGCTTTTCATTTTTGCAACAGTCCTTCTTCTAGAAGAAAATTAGTTATAGCCTTCCCCTTGTACTTTGGCTTTTCTTGATTTGTATTCAGAGCTTTCTGATGTAATTTTACCTCGTTGAGGCTTTCTAATGAATAAGATCTTCTTTTGTGATTTTTATATGTCATTCTTATTTTTGCATTTGGATTAGTGCAAGCTTTAGTAACTTGTGATGAAATACTCGATTAGCAGGTTGGCCGAACTTTCTTGAAGGTAATGAACATGAATGAAATATTCCATGCATGAGTGTTGTACAAACAATTCGCATGTGAACTGCGCATAATCAGAGGGTTGCATTCTAGCTATGAAAATTTGGTCGCATGCAAGCCACGATTGGGCCGATCTCGTGTCTGAATAAAAGAGTGAGCGATCTCGTGGTCAAGCCGATCTTATGGCCAAATAAGTAGATAAGTCGTATAAGAGCTGCAAACATTTGGTCACATGCGAGCTACGATCTATACTTGGGCCGATCTTATGGCCAAATAAGTAGATAAGTTGGATGAGAGTTACAAATATTTGGTTGCATGCGAGCTACGATCGGGGCGATCTCGTGCCTAAATAAAGGAGTATTGGTTGATCTTGTGCCCAAATAAGAAAGTTGGTTGATCTTGTGGCCGGGGCGATCTTGTGCCCAAATAAGAAAGTTGGCCAATCTTGTGGCCAGGGCGATTATGCCTAAATAAGAGAATTGACCTTTTAGGCGATTCACTTGTTTGAACAATTCAAGAATTAGTAAGAAATTCAAAATGTTTATATTTGTTTCATAATTACAAAAATTTAATAAATAGTCCTGATTGTGGGAGACTACTCTTGCTTGAGATCTTGTCGAGATTGTTCAGGGCATTGCTTGGATGGTTGCACTGCGTAGTCTTGTAAGTGACCTCTTTTGATGAGATCTTCGATAGCGTCCCTCAGTGCCCAGCATTCCGAGGTGACATGCCTGAAGTCATTATGGTGTGCGTAAAATTTTCCCCAATTGCTTCTAGACTTACTGGGAGTCTTCAAGGGTTGAGGCTTTCCGAAGTCCTCCTTGTCCCTTTCCATTGCGAAAATCTTGCCTTGGGCCTTCGACAGGATGCTATAGGTGTTATGGTGACCTAGATACAAGGATCGCTCATCTTTGCCCTTCTTAGCGAGCTAAAGATTGAGACTGTCTTTCTCATCGCCATGGTTACTCCTTTTCTTATTCTGAACTGGGCTGCCTGCCTCGGATTTCTGTGAATTGAGAATTCCCTCCCATCTAATCTGCTTTATAGCCCGCTCATAAAATTCACCTAGGCTGGCAACTGGGGATTTGTACAAACTTTTAAATAACTTTCCATCTTTTTGAAAACCTACTAAAATAGCAGTTAGGATGGCCTCATTTGAGGGCTTCTTCACATTGTTAACTTTGCGCTTGAAGCGAGCAAGATAGCCTTTCAGTGTTTCATGCTTATTCTGGAAGATCGTAGCGAGATGGCATGAGGGCGTGAGTTGCCTCTTCAGTGCCCTATACTGGTATACAAACTTCTTTTGGCACTCCTCCCAACTGCCGATATTACGAGCTGAGAGGCTTCTGAACCACGTTCAAGGAATGTCCCCCAACGTAGCGGGAAAGACGTACCACCTGACTAAGGAATTATAAGTTTGGAGGTCCATCTGAAAGTTGAATAGGTCCAGATGGTCATGCGAGTTGCTAACTCCATCGTATAGCGGTATGGCTGGAACCTTAAGTTTGTGAGGAAGGGCTTCCTCTTCGATTTCCTTGGGGAAGGGAGTCTGTTCCCCGAAGCGACCTCGATCACTTCGAGTTGGAGGATCCTCCTCCAAATGCTTCACTCTTTAAAGGAGATTTTCTACTAAAACATCTAAGCCCCCCAGCCTCTGGTTAGAGACTTGGTGTCTTATTTCGCTTTTTCAGCCATGTGGATAGTGATTTGAAGTTTGCTCCTAATCGGCTTCACCAGAACATTCAACCCTTCGCTGCCAAGGGGTCGTCCCCGGCGTAACAATCTCAACTCATTCTTGTACATTTCGAGCTTGTGTTTGCACCAACATTATGATCGTTTTAGCGAGCTCTCCTATCATGTTTTCGAGCTTCTCCTGATGTTAGAGCCAGGCTTGTATTCAATCGGTGCCATTGGCAGTGGCATCCAGTGGAACAGAACCAATTGGGGGGAAGCCAGCAATTGCACCGATGACGGGAGCAGTACACAAATCTATCATCGAGACATGACCTTCTGGAGGGTTAAACAATGCATTTGAAGCTCTGGTAGCTCTTCCATTAGCCATTATAGTAAGAAACGAATCAGAACATATTAGATCCCTATAGACAACACCAAATATTGATGATGGAATTTGGTTCTAGGCCAAATTCCAGCCAACGAAGGATTCTTTTAGGATCTCAAACTGACACCTGGTTTTGAGACAGTAAAATGAGCAAAGAAAGCTAAGAAGAAGGGAAGAGTAGCAAAAAACACAAAACTTTTAACGTAGTTCGGCCAAATCCAGGTAGTATCGGACCCTACATCCACGATAATGTATTGATTCTGGGAATATTTTTACAGAGTTTTAGCATACAAACATCCGTCCCCCTAACGTTTATCTGCTTCCTGTATTTATAGAGGAGAGGAGGTTACAATTGTAATTTTACATGCAATAATTCTTTTCCATCAGGCATTTAATGCACAAGACTATATAGACAGACTAAATCCTGTAATTTAGCTACTACAGATTGCCTCCTATAGGTGGGCCCCACGTGTCTGCTGGATAATGCATGCGCTGGTCTTCTGTTCAGCAAGCTCCCGATTGCTGACCATGCCTCGCTGGCTAGATCCTTTGGTCTAGGAGAGTATCTATCTTCAAGGTGATGAGATGGAGCTCATTCCATCGGGGACGAGCTCAAGCTGAGGAGGTCGCTCTATGCGAGCTAGAGACTTGAGTGCTCGTCGAGCTGGATCTTTACCGCGGTTGGGCCGTTCGCTGGTCCATCAAGGACGATCCGAATTTCACATATAACAATCGTTAAATTACATTAAAAAATTTTTTACATGTATTAATTATTAACAAAATTTATAAAAAGAATAAAATAAAAATTTTAATTAAAAATCAAAATAGGTATAAGAACTAAATCTTAAATTTTTAAACTAGAGAAACAATTAAAATTCGAGTTAAAATATGCAATATCCAATTATCCACTACTATTTGTATGATATGCAATTTTTTTCCCCATAATGCATCCTTTTTATTTCAATTAAAAGTAACAGATTACAAGTAAAAGGTTGGCCGTTGGATACCAGCAGAACAGACCCATGCAGCCATATCCAGAATAAAAAATTGAAAAATTCACATTCATTCATTGGTCTTAGTGACCTTCTTTCATATTTTACACACCCCATAAAACAGTGAGTTTAGTGACGATCCTGTGTGAAAACGTGAATGACAAACGTGAGTATAATATTACTCAAATATTATTATAATATATACACTAATTATTTTTTAATTTTGCTTTTCTTATATCTATCTTGTATATTAATTTTTCATCTTTATAAAAAAAAAACACCTATGTAAACTTCTCAAAGGTGTAGTACTTTCAAATCTAATTTTCAAATATGAATTATTACAAATGCTTCCCTGGTAAGGAAGCATAGTTAGAACTTTGTATATAACATGTGAAATTTCATTTCACTAATCATGAAACTATTTAGAAGGAAAACCGTGAGCCCCTATCACATGACATAGTTTGTTCCTTTCTTAACTAATATCATTGACTTTTAATCAAATTCTTTTGTCTATTTATCTCACATTTTATCAACTAAAGTGATGATTTGAAAATCTAAAATCTAATCTAATGCCCTCCATTACTTATAAGGATACTAAATATATAACTTACATAAGAAGATTAAGTTTATATATAGATTGAAACATTTATTAATTGATAAAAAAGAAGAAATTAAAGAAATAATCATATATTTCTACTTTTAAATTAAATTCAAGTGATAGGTTTAAAGTTATGAAGGATGTCATGTAAGTATTGGAGGGTATTGCATTAGATTTTAACCTTCTATATTATCAATTTTGTTAACTAAGTAAGACACAAATAGATAAAAGGATTTGATTAAATCAAATTAAATTTATCAAGAACTAAATTGAATGGGAACATCAAAGAATGACTAAATTAAAAAAACTTGTATCTTTGAAAGATTAAAATAGTGATTTAGTCTGGTTCCTTTTTTTCCAACTATTGGTCCCTCTTTTTTCAAGTCTTGTACACTATTTTATTGGCTTAATTGTTTTAGGCTGAAGGGGAGGACAAAAGTGGAGAAGGGAGACAATAAGTAGAGAGAGAAGAGGGAAAGAAAGTAACAATCTTAACAAGATTGCTACTTGTATAATTATCCTATTCATTTGTAGATTTCTTTTTTTTTCTTGTTTACATAATATAATCTGTTTATACTTGATCTCACTAAGTTATTAGCTTAAAACAAGTGCCAATATTTCTTCAAAAATTTTATTAAAAAAATATTGTTAAAAGTTTTAATTACTGCATATTTATTT
>JANHAO010030380.1:0-10159 GCA_026873985.1 Saraca asoca | reverse complement strand
TCAAAATCATACCATATGGAAGATATCCAATATTAGTTCTTCTAGAACAATTACTCATATATTTCAAAATGAAGTATGAAAAATTAAAATCAATTTGTTTTGTAATAATCCACATCAAAAATAGATCATCTTCCATTAATTGAGTAAAATTGGTGTCCCTTGGCAAAATAACTTTGCACAAAGCATAATATAGGATCCTATCTTCAGGAGACAGGTCAGTTATTAGCAATCTCCCACTGCCATCTTTTGGGGTGGAGTAGGGAAACAACATCTCGACTGCTAGTTCCTTTCTGCATTCATTGAAGGGCCTTGCAATAAGCTTTGGCATAGAATTATCCATTTCAAATTTATTTGCTAAAATTTCAAAATCAATGACAATGTGTCTCTTCATCACATAGCAAGATAGTTTGCCATTGGCATCTGCTAAGTTAGCATAGAACATTTTAACAAGCCTAGGATAGGCTACATCTTTGTAAATAAAAATTTTTTCAAGCTTATACTTAACAAATAACTCAAGCAAATGGGCAGTTTAAAAAAATTGGTCACTAAAGCACTTCAAGGGTTCAACTTTTTTATTTTGAAAGGCAACATAAGAAGTATACTCATTTTGAGAAATGAATAATGATTCTTCTTCATTTGATTAAGCAGGTTTGACTGGGGATTTGTCATTTGGTTTGGCTGGAATCTTGAAACGCTTTGCCATTTTTTATTTTTGGTGTGAGAAGAGGTTTTTTTGGTGTTTCAGGGTTTTGGGTTGATTTTGGGTATTTTGATTTTGAGAGATTTTAGGAGAAATTAATCAGTCAAAGTGAAGGAGAATAGTGTTTTCAACGTTTTTGTTGAAAAGATTTGATAGAAATCAGTATAAAAATGAGAATTTGAGAAGTTTAGGAGAAGAGGTGCTGAAACAAAAAGCGAACAGGGGGTTGAAGTTTACTATTGAAATATGTTTAGCTTTAATGTTGGTATTTATTTTATGACATGGTGAATCAATGTGTGCATCGATGTGGAGTGCTGAAAGTCACTAATGCATTGATTACGATGTGAATTTGTTCATCAGGTATTCATATATGCATCGATTAGGACATCAGTGTGTGTAGGAATGTTGTTATTGCATCAAATTTGTAATCGATGTATCTAGTATTTTAGAAAATGAAAAAATTTTCAGCCTTCTCAAAACTATGAAGATTAGACTGAATCGAAGTATGCATTGATGCTTATAGTTAAAAATTGAGAGGTGCGTCGATTGGTACATCGGTGTAAAGAGAAAAAATTGGATAAATGACATCGATTAATAAATCAATTAAAGTGCTCATAGTTTTTGGTTTTTCTAAAGTATTTTCCTAAGAGTATCTTAAGTGTTGTGAAGTCCAAGTTCTTTCAGTATACATGCAAAAATATCTCCGAAACTTAAGTCAGTATTTGTAAAATACAAATCAAACAAATGAGGTAAACAAATTTACTGAGAATTAAGGGGAGTTTATCAATTTCTATCAAGCAATTTTTATTCTGCAAATGAGTTGCTTTCTCTTTCCTCACATATACCTACAAAATTGAAATCAAGTAGATTTGGCTAGTACCCAATAGGATTTGGGTCCAAACTTGTTAGTATTAGAAGTAGAATTTCTATTAAACCATACAATAGTAGCATTTGATTAAGACAAATACATCTTGGGTAACCAAACCAGCTTTTCAATGGATTTCAATACATATGTTCCATTTTTATATGGACAGTATCTGATATGATGGCCCTTGTGATTCCAATAATAGCAGGTCATCTGTTTAGGATTCCTATTTCCTGTTTGATCTCTTCTTTTTATATTGCTTAAATCCTAAGCCACTTTTACTATGAAATTCTCTTTATCAGTCTAGCATATTGTTCAATTTTGTATTACTGGCTAAAAATCCTTGTAAATTCTTGTTCAATCTTTCTATTTCACATTTGTAGGATTCACAGTATTTGCAGGCATTATTTTCACTAACTAATTTCTTAGCTAGGATGTTTAAATTAGCATTTTCTTTTTCAGTTTGCTCAACCCTTTTTAGTATACCCTCATTCCTAATTTTCAACTGTTCTAGCCCTTGTTAACTTTATTTAATTCTTCTTGATTCTTAAATAACGCCTCATGCATTTTTACACAAAGGTCAATAGGATCTTCATGAGATTCATCATCAAAAGTATTAAGATCACCAAAGGTTTCATCATAAGAATTATTGGCCTCATCTGAGTCACTTACATAAGAACTGCAATAGAAAATAGAAAATTTTTGAACCTTCCCTTTTTCATGCTTTGCCAAAAGACAATGTTGTTCTTCCTTTTTGCTATCAGCCTCAAATCTACAATCATAGGTGGTCTCCAGGGTATCTAAAATATCCTCTGCTATTCTGCACTTTGAAATTCTTGAAAATTCATTCATAGCTAATGTACTAACAATAATCCATTCTAGTCTAGAAGCAAGAGAGTATTTTCTTTCTTTTTCATCAGTGCATAAAAGTTTAGATTTTGGTTCAAGAGTTCCATCAACATAATTCATAGGATATTCATAACCTGATTCTAAAATTTCTAACATTTCAATATCTACAACCTCAATAAAAAATTTGAATTTAAATTTCCAAAAATCAAAATTTTTAGAATCAGAAAAAGGTGGGTTATTCAAAGATGGGCAATCAAAGAAAATAGGTGAGTTTGAATCCGTATTTTGATCAAACAAAGGAGTATCAAGAGCCTAAGCTCTGATACCAATTGTCAGGTCCCTAAAAAAAGATATTAACTTGCGGAAAATAATTGGATCTTGCTCTTTTCTCATTAGAGAATTTATATATGGCTTTGTATTATAATTGGATTCGATAATGACACAGCAAAAAGATTTGTATGCAGCAATAATAATAATAATAATAATTTGAACACAGGTTTTTAAAGTAATTCAACTTGAATTGAAATCATAATTTAAGTCTACTCTACTTGATCTTTCTGAACCAAAAGACCTTTTCAATTGAAAATAAAATTACTTGGATTTACTAGGCTCTTAAAATGCCAATTTTACAACAAACATACAAGAATTTGACAGGCTTCTTGCTAACCTAGGAGAATTGGGATAGACTTTTCTAAACCTAAACAAAAACACAAGATTAACAGGTTCTTGCTAACCTATACAAGATTTCTAAATCCCTAGAAATCTTAAAAACAAAGGAAATAGAAATAAAAAAGAGGTATGAAATACAATACTAGTATTTGAGATGAAAATCTCAAACTATCTAAGATAAACGCAATTAATCTTGATCTAGAACTTGATAGAATCTTAGATTTTTGATGAAGCAAAGAGAGAATCATGTTTAGCTCTTTATCAAATGATTTTGCACTGATCTATAATTGATCTTTTATTGATCTATGAAGAAAACTGTAAAAGAATCATTTAAATAGGGAGGGAAGTTAAGTAGTTGTAACTGTTGTAATTGTCTGTAATAGAATAACTAAGTTTCAGTTGTTGAATTGATTGACATATCGATTACAAGTTATTATTACTAATTAATCAGTGTGGTAATTAAAGTGTAGTCTGTTATTTACAGTCTTTGCATCGATTACTACATTAAAGTAAGTGTTTTTCCTAACTTTTGGTAAAAGAAATTTTGAAAACTATTCTCTGGCAAATCAATGTGAACATCTATGTATATAGATTTTAAAGTCATAAATTGATGTGTAAATCGATATATGAAGGGTAAAACAGTTTTTATAAAACTTGTTTTCTTCAAATAGTTTTTCTACCTCATTGTTTAGTTAAAAAAATGATTGGATCGAAAATCTATTGAATTTATTTACAAGAGATCCTATTGAAATAAAAATAAACCCTAAAACTAATCTTGAATCTTGAGTCATAATCGTATACCTTTGAAACTTGAAAAATAAATTAAAAAGAGCAGTAAAATGTGATATCAAATAATATGAAAAATATTTGGATTAAAATTATTTTTTATCATCAAAACTAAGAAATGTGAATAGGGTTAACAATCTACTAACAAAATCCTGATACGGTTAACAGGATTGATAATTCTCTTATAGAAGGTTTCCACCTATATGAATATAGGAGTGGTGTTGCTTCGATCAAGAGTTGCAGAGGTTTTTACTTTGGTAAATATTCATGAAAGCCAGGATTAGTACATGGCCATAAAAGTGGTAAAGAAATTGAATCTCTTAAACTTAATTAGGGTACAATTATATGTGTGTCTTTCGGCTCTAACAATAAGAGTATAGGTTTAATTAATTAAACACTTATTACTTTTTTGGAACTTTGAAAACTTATACTAATAGAAGGTTTAATCCTAGTGACACCTTCTCTTATGCATAAATTATATAACTTATGAAAACTTGTAAATTAATGGGGGAATGTTCTTTTCAATTTTAAAAGTTTTGTTAATTCATCCAATGAACAAATTTTAAAAGAAGTTATATATACGTGTTGTTGACTAAAGGATGGGTGCAAATTCATTGATTCTAATAAATAAAGGGATAAATGTATGTCTTATATTCAATGAACAAGGGGATAAATGTATCTATTTGTGTTCAATGAACAAAGAATTTTTTAATGCACCTATTTATTAAAGAGACTCCTCTACTAAGTATAAATAGACCTACACATGACTTTGTGAAATATACAAGTTTAAAATATTTTCAAACTATAAGAATGTTAGAGAATTCCTTGATATTACTAATCAAGAAATTTACAAACGTTTCATTATATACTAGGAGAGTATTGTCATCAACCCTTTAGTAATTATGTGTGAGGATGAATATCTCTTTAAAAATAGTGATCCAATTGTGTCTTAAAGTTTTTCATCATGTAATAATCTTGATTATTTGTAACATTATTTTATAACATAATAAAAAGTAAGAGATAGGGTTAGCCACCAGGGCCTTTTTTTATTATTTTTGTTTGGTTCCACATTTAATTTTCTTGCATTCACATTATTTTATATGACATTGCATAAAAGTACTGTAAGACAAACTCATCACATTATTTTATAGACGTATATATCATCAATTCGATCTATCTATTTTCAAGCTATTAGCTTATTAACTAACATGAATCAATATTATAAAATTTTGAAAATTAAAAAACAAGTAGATAAATGACTCTCGAACTTGAAACCTTTTAAGTATATATGCTAAATTATATTGAAAATTTAAAATTTAATATATGTTAGAAAATTAAATCATAATGGATGCTTAGCCTTTTCTCAAAATTCTTTTTATCATTTTCAAACACAAGTGACCTACTGTGATATACTATAAGTTTAATTGTAATTTTAGTTTCTCATTTACAAAATATATGTCTTTAATTTTATTTAAATTTAATATTTTATTTCTATTTCTTTAATAACAAATTAAGTCTTAGTAATTTCAATCAAATTAAGATTAAAAATTTTAATTAGTTAACACATGAAGATTCAACAGAGTCAAAGTTAACAATCATTGAAAAAGAAATTAGCATATTACGTAATACTAATAGTAAATTGAGAATATTATTATGTATTAGGTGGATCAAATTATTTCTATATTGAGTGTCTTATTAATTTTTCTTTCAATGATTAAAAAAATGGTAGAGTCAAACAACTTTGGTGACTGCGAAAGAAAAAGTGTGATAAATTATGTGCACGTCTTTTCCCACGCGGCAGGACCATTTGTGACCTGTAGTAAATAATTACCCTTTGTTTGGACTTTGGTGTGAGTACAAAATTGGAAGCAAAGAAAATGTAAAAAGGGTTTGAAATTTTTCTATATTTGATTCATTAAGAAAAGGAATGGAAAAAAAAGAGAAGAAAATGTGGCTATTGGATAAAAAAATGAGTTAAAATTTTTAGCTTAATCCTATTTTAACAATTATATCTCCATAAAATATAATAAAAAAATTATCAATCTTCTTGTCAGAATGAAATTTAAAAAAAATTAGCAGTTAAAATATAATTTATTAAGACATTTTATAAAAAAATTTATGATCAACAAAGAGACTTTTCACTAATTATACATATTTTTTAGTCTATCTTTTTTATAACAAGGTAAAATTCTTTGTTTACTAACCAAACAGATATTAATGTCTCGTGATCATATCTGTATATTGCACAGTTTCAGTAGGAAAAAAAAAAGTGATCTATGGTTGCTTTAATTTATTGGAAAGAAAACAAAATAGCAGCCAATGGAAGTTGTGAATAGTAAGAGGTCAAAACAGTAAAAAAGAGAAAGTAGAACATATTATTGTTTACAAAGATATACGCCAGTGGGAATTACGTCAGATAGTGTTGACGATAAACCAGCAATCATCTGTCAGATCCAATCACGGGTTTCACGTTGTCAATTTCAGACAAAATTTGATTAATTTTTATTTATTTCCTTTGTCCTTCTCTGTCTAACTTGGATATACAAATCCACTGGATATTGGGATAGAATTCTACCGTTTTACATTTGATCAGACCGTATCAACAATTCCTTATCACTGTCTCTTCCCTAAGAATTTTTTACTCTACTGCATGAAATCGTAAATTATTTAATATATGTATTTAAAAATAATAAAATTTAGAATAATCACCCACAAATTTTATATTTAAATATTATTTAACATTATTTCATATAAATTTTGGGTCTAATAATTTTTATTGGAGATAAATTTTGTCTTATCCCATACTACATTATTAGTGATAAAATTTGTTCTATTCCCAGGATCTGTAGGACAATAAAACTTCATGGAAGCTTTTGGAAAATGTTAAAATAAAAAATATAAAAAATGAAAATATTGAAATTAAACATTACAAATTCATAATAAACACTAAATAATTTTGAACATAAATAAATAAAGTTTTAAATTTACATATAATTCAACAATCATTTAAAAAAAAATTTATCTTAAATTAAGATAACTTATAGAATATAAATTTTTATAAGTATATAAGAAAAACGTTTGCATATATACTTAAATTTACAAATATAAAATAATAAATAAAAAATTCAAGAAATGTCTTTCTACTCACATAATTAACATTACTTTATTTTTTTCCTTTTTTTCAATTTTTTATACAATTAGCTTGACTTTTTATTTGTAAACTTAGAATAGTTAATGTTTTGAAAGTTTTTTCAGAAATCAGACACAATTAAATGTTATTTTATGGAGCAAAATTTTGTTATAATTGCCTTTCTTTAGATGAAAACTAATTATTTTGTAGAGGGTTAAGTGTGTACAATTTATATAAAAATGGGACAGTAATCTTGTATTAATTTTTTATACTCTCCTCTTTTTTTTTTAGGATTTCTTATCCTAATCTCCTTCTATATTCTTCTTCCCATATTTCTTTTTCTATCAAAATAAAATATTTCTGTACATATTTTCAATCTAATATATATATATATATATATTACATTCCTTGAGTGTTAGGTAAAATAAGTTTGATGATGACCTAAAAATGTAAAACTCCAAAATTAAGTGGAAGTCCTTCAAAAACAATGTAGTCAAAGTCGATTTGGTGAAAGTTTAAAGAAATTGGTTACAATTAAGCAATTCAGGAATTTTTTCTCATTCTGATGCAAATCATACTATGCTAGTCCTATTCAAGAAAGAAAAAAATGAGGAGGGTTTATACAAGTTGTGGTCATATAAGACATTTTAAAACAAGTTGCGATCAGATAAGATATTTTTAAACAAAATACATGCTAGTAGTAAACTTTGACTTGATATAGTTTTGACTGTTAATCTCTGATGATGTTCATTCCATGTGCAAAATCTTAAAGGATTTCTATGTGTTTTTGAATTGATTCACAACTCAAAATTTTACATTATGAATTGATTAGTGATTAATTGATTAGTAATTTGCATGGAAACCTAATGGGTCATACATAATAAAATTTCTTTAATCCAAAGTCAAAGGAAAAGTTAGAATACAAAATGAATTTAAGAGTTGAATTAAGTGAACATTTGAAAAATTTCAAAATAATTAATTAAGTCTTCTAATATGATTAGAAGTATTAATTAATCAATTATTTACTAATTCTAATGGAGATCACAATTATTAAATAATACTAAATTTTCATTGTTGATATTTAAAATGTTGTAGAACCTTTATATTAACATTGAAGGAGATCATAAATAGAGGAATGGTTCCTCATTTAAAAGGTTGTTTTAATTAATTAAAATAATTAAAGAATGACTACATAAAAGAGTTTATGATTTTGGACTCAGAAAAAATGTTCGAGGTTGTTGGACACAAAAGAAGGAGCATGAGGTTAAGAAGTGTAGACTCCTTGGGCTAAAAGGCTTGCACTAGTTGTGCAACCAATTCACCAGATGAGTGAATGACACAAACAAAGGAAAATCCTAGCTTGTGGATCACTCATGCTTTCTTCCTACTCTTACTTGTACTCCAATGTCTTCTATTCAAAGAGGAAAGAAGCCAACTTTTCAAGACACATCAATTTAACCCTAGTACATGTGTTATGCACCAACTGTCTTTGTGTGATCTCACTTCATATCTCTTCTTTGCATTCAAACACCAACCTAGCCCCAATGATTTTTTGTGCCTTAAAAAGTTAGCACCTCTTATACTAAGAGTTGATTTTCTTATTATACATGCTACATGAACTTAGTAGAAGCTTTGAATGAAATTGGTTTATGTGGATCACAATTAGTGTTGAAAATCAAATCTTAAGGAGTTGCTTGAGGACAATCAAGAGACTTGATTGTGGGGCTGGTTAGAGAGTTCATGGAATTGCTTAAAGATCAAATTTAGATTTGAATGAGGATTTTAAGAATAACTCTTGATAAGGTATAATTTAAACTATTAACTCAAATTTTACCTTGCTTTTGAATTAATTTATAAGCAACATGATCTGGGTTTGAAAATTTTTTTAAAATTCTACTATACATACTTGATGCTCATGATTGGCATATTTAATGCCTAGATCCAATTTTTTCTAACAAATAGAGCTATGGAGCATTTGGATAACTATGACTATGATAAATTGGGTTTCTTTTATGTTGATGAAGTAGTATAGAAAGCTAGGTATTCAAGCTATAAAGAGATGTATTATCTATTACCTAGTGGCTATGTACATAATGACTTGAGGCCTATATAGAATGATAAAGATGCTATGGTCATAGCCAACACTGGGATAGAGCATAGAGTAGTTTAAATGTATGTGGTAAATGATACTGAAACTTGTTGGCACTACACAAAAATAATGAGCAACCAAAAGGTGTGGAACACTCAGTTGAAGATGAACAAGCAACTAAAGATGAAGAACTTGTTGAGGATGAAGATGCCACTAGATCTAATGAGAGTGAAGATAGTTCATTAAGAATTAGGTTCAATGATAGTGAAGAAGGAGGGAATTTATCTGATGGATTTGAAGATAATGATAGTGAACTGCCCTAACCTAATGAGTTCACTACCACTAATTGTTTTGAAATTATGCATGTGGAAGGCAAGAAAAAGTTGCCCATAAGAAGGAAGGCTTAGCCTGTTCAACCTATGTAAAATGAGTTAAAAGGCGATGGTGACTGTGTATTATCAGAGCATAAGTATAAGAGTGAGACTTTGGAAAGTTATGATGAAAATGGTAATGGTGGAGCATACAAAGAGTTATCTAATATATACATCAATTGAAGACATAAGAAACTTCCATTCATTATTGAAGACATTGTTTAAGACCCATGGTGATTTCGAAGGAGCAGTTTCCACTTATGTTGTGGATGTTGGTAAAGGAAGATAGACTGAAAGAAGTGATAGTGGTAGGGTAAAGGTCAAGTGCAAGAGAGGGTGTAAATGGCATGCTTTAGCAAGAAAGGTGAGGGTGAAGAAACTTGGCAACTTATAAGGGTATTGAATTAGAATACTTGTAGGAAATAGGTTGAGGTGAGAAAGCTGACACCAAAATGATGAAATAAGAGAATAAAGTAAGATGTGAAATAAAACCCTAAAATGATTAAGGATATTTGTTAGCCTAGATTACTTTAAGCTATATATTTTTTGTAGCTTTAATGTTGAAAAATAATTTTTTACCTACCAATTTATTTTAGTGCTTTTGATTTACTTTATAGGTTCAAAAGGTTCAAAGATATTTGATTCAAGACTGAAGAGATCCAAATTTAGTTTTTAGGACTTATTTTGTTTTAATAGGATC
>JANHAO010030379.1:0-10181 GCA_026873985.1 Saraca asoca | reverse complement strand
CTCTTGTGATATACAGGTGCAGAGACAGATACATCCACAGATGCAACAGATTATTCATTCCCAAAACCTGGCTTTTCAGCAACAACAACAGCAGCAGTTAATGCGAAGGCGTCAAGCATCTAGTCCTCGCCCTGGTATGGATATAGACAAGGACAGACCGTTGGTTCAAGTCAAGCTTGAGAATCCATCTGAGTTACCAATTGATAACAATGCCTTCAATGCCATCAATGCTCGACATCCACAAATGCAGTTGAGGCAGCAACCAATGGCTGCAGCCCTATCAAGTTTCCATTCCCAATCTAACAATCAGTTCAGGCAGATTGGTTCCATGGGTTCCCTCCAGATTCCCCAAATACAATCACCGTAAGAAAATCTTTGATATAAGCAATTTCCTCAATTAGGGTAATTTAAACTTTTAAGCAACCTTTACTGAGAATACACTTTTGTTGTCTGTTTGTAGGAACATGAGCATGGTTCGAGCCCCACCTGTGAAGGTGGAAGGTTTTTCGGAATTGATGGGTGGGGATTCTGCATCGAAGCATGAGTCAGAGGAGAGTAGACTAACATCTCCAGGCGGTAAGTAGCTGCTCTGATATTTATATTCAGTGGCTACATCTGCGGAGGTTGAGTTTGATACTACCTATCTCAAAATTTGCTGTGACTGTTGTTGTAGTACAGCTTTTTTATTTTTGCAGTGTAATTTGTAAATTATATATAACCGAAGATAGTGCATTTACTGCCAATGCATTTTGATCAGGCAAATGTTAATAGAATCCTTGATGTACACAACAAACAACTTTTCTTTTTTGGCCATGAACAATTCGGTTATTTTGTTACTGCTATTTCGAAACTTTAACTCATTTTTTCGTTATTAGATTCACTTATTTCGAGTTAATTGCTTATAATTTAGCCACATAAAATGTGAAAGGAATCTTTTACTGTGCTGCATAATTTTTGTTTTGGGTGGGAAAGTTTTAGGAACGTAGTATGAATTGCATGAAGTTAATCGTCAGTCACCTCATGAACTGACATGTAACACTTGAGACAAATAGTTGTAGTTTGTCTACAGTCTACCGCTACGCTAGTTTTATGTATTTGTACAAATGATCTCATCGAAGGGAGACTTGCACATCCTTAATCTTTTCTTGTTGGTTTTTTAGAACTTATAATAATTTGGATTTCACTTTCGTGTATATTTTAAAAATTTATTTTGTATACGTGACTTATAAATTTTATACAGTTTTACAATTTTTTTTCATAATATATGATTTTTCACAAAAATAATTTTTTTTTGAAATTTTTTATATATTTGTTATATGTAAAATTCGTATAAAAATTGTAATATTTTTATAAAAAAAAGTTATGGAGAAGTACAAAATGTTTTTACAAAAGTTATAACTTCTTAAAAAAATAAAAAAAGTGTGAACGAAAGTAAAAGCTTAATATTTTTTTTAATTTAATTTTTTTCTCATCTTTAGCACTAATTTCTTTTTCTCATCTGTTACTCTGGCAAATAAAGTTTAGAGTATTGTTATTAAAAAAAGTTTGCTCATAAGTCTTATGAACAGAATTTTAATTAAAAAATTAGATTAATTTATTTTCATATAATTCTATTAAAGAAAAATATTAAAAAAATAGATAAAATGGAAATTTCACTTTAAAATATGTTCATACCTTACTCTTTTCATCTTTTAATTTTAGCTTCATCTTTTATTTACATTCCACAACACCCTACTCTTTTCATTTTCAAATTTTAGCTTCATTTTTATTTACATTCCAAATTTGTTTTTCCATTTTACCTTGTTGTTGAGTAAAAGAACATAAAAATAATGTTTTGATATAAAATTTTAAAGTATAATATGTTTGATACGTGTGTATTAAGTGGTAAATAATTGATATTAGTGTAAGAGTTGGACACTTACACCAATCAATATTTTTTTTAAATATGATTTTCTTCTATCCAATTATTAGGTTAATGCAATTATTGTATTCATCTTGCATAAATAACTAGAAAATTTTTGAACAATAATAAATATGTAATGAAATAATCAAAATTTGCTTATATTTAAAAAAAACATATTTTATGTGAATATTATAATTTATTAATGAGATATATAGCAATTTATTTTATATTAATATTATATTTTGTAATTCTAGTCTGCATGGTATATGCATCCGTGTTAAATCAAATGGTATATTTTATGAGATACTCATCCTATAAAAATTTATATAATAATGTAAATATACTTTGAGTTAATACTAATATCAATTGATTCCCACCATAAATATTAAATTCAATAAAGAATTTTGTGATAAATTGTTTTATAAAAAAATTATACAATGGTAAATATAAAGACAATAGTGTGAATTAATTCATCCGTAATAATATTATATTTGATAATGATTTGTTCAAAAACCACAGCCAAAAAAGAATGTGAACATCTGTACTGTAATTGTGTTTAATAAGTTAAGAAACCATTGAAAAAAAAATTGTTAACAAGTAAAGATTATCATGTAAATTGGAAGGTACATAGAGCATGAGACAAATTTTGAAATTATGTGATTTGGAGAGTAATCTTATAATTTTAAAAAATCGGAATGCACAAGTCATAAATAGCATGATATCAATTGAAACAAACACTTGTCAAACAATGATTTATTTGTCAGTTTGCATATTGTAGCATTGTCCGTAACTTGAATCAAACCAAAAAATGGAAATAAACATCATATGAAAAATGTTTTATCTACGTCATTATATACTTAAAAAATATTAATAAATGAGTTTAAATTATCATTAAAATTTTTAATTTAATTAAATACTAAAAAATAGCATATTTAATCAAATCTTTATTTACTTTATTTATTTCAAATGTTTTCAAAAAAATTTCAAAATGTTCAGACCTAGCCAATTTTTGATTTACCAGTACGATACTTTGACATAAGCAACTCCATTGTTATTATGGAACTGGATAGAACTTCTTCTGTTTAGGTTTAAGTATTTTGGCGTGTGTTTCAATGATTTGTCACTCGTTGAAAAGAAAAAAAGGAGGGCACGGTCATTGTTCACCACAATAAAATCATATCATTTAGAAAATGCATGCACGACTTAATAACTCATGGAGTTCAGGTGCACAAATTAAAAATTTGCTATACGTCCATCATAAAGAGGCAAAGCAAGGCTAGGCGCTGTCGCAAGAAAGTGTAATGCTACCGTGTAATATATATATATATATATATATATATATAGAGAGAGAGAGAGAGAGAGAGAGAGACCCAAATTTGTAGTAATTCCTAATATTCCTCCAACTGATAGATCGAGTAGGAATAGTACAAGCAAAATCCAAACTTTAAATAAAGCTTTTAAAATATCTTTAGATGCAGAAGACCTGAAAGTAGAAACAGTCAAAATCGTAGTAAATCGGAGATCATCCAGAAATCCTTTACTAAATTTTCTTGACCTCCCTCAAATGGAATTAGAGTATTGGGATAAAAATTTTCTAAAAAATATTTTCAAAAAATTTTCATTTTATTCTTGAAATTTTTAATAAAACGAGAAAATTTTATGAGTTAATTCTAGTTGATACGAATTCAGCCAAAATTAAATATAATATCTCTCAGAGGGATAAAACAAATATTGTTTACTTAACTTTTCAAATTGAGAAAGTTATTTCTTCAACTGATTGGGGTCAAAACCTTAATCAGATTAAAAAGTTTTCAGTTCCTTGAGAACCTTATGGTTATTTGTACTGGGATTATCAAAAGGCTTGGTATAATACCATTTATTATCAAAATAAAAATAAAAAACACTTTTAGTTATTTTTCTTCAACCAAAGCAAAAAATACAAATTTTCATATTGATTTTTCAATATGAAAATTCGTTTATGGTCCTATACTAGTATGAATACCAGAAAAGGTTGCAGAAGGATGAAATACTTTTAAATCCTATTTTGATAATCTCAATTATGGGAATTTTTTCATTCTCCAATTTTTCTCAAAAATTGATTTTTCATGATGCTTTTCATGGGAGTATCAATATTCAAAAGAAAATCCTCATTCCAAATGGCCAATACTTTAAAGAAAATACTCTGTTAAATGGTGGAGTTCATATAACTATGCCAACAAGGCTTATGTCTATGAAGTTCAAAAATGGTTTTAGGAGAATCCGCACTTCCACAAAAATATGAAAGAAAGGAGTCAACAATTTCTCCAAAACAAATCTCAGAATGCAATTTCCTTGGCATCAATCTATTCAAAGTATGAGTATGTGTTAAAGTTGTAAGAAATTCTTCAACAACTTACATATACAAAAGCGCAAAATCCTGTGCTTCCAATTGATCAAAAAAAGCAGTTGATTATACCCAATCAAATGAAGATGATTGCTTCGGAATTTGTGATGCTAATTTTTGTTTGAAAGAAAGAAGGTCACGTTCCTCTGTTTTCTAGACACCTGGCCTAAGGCTTATATAACAGTACAAGGGCTACACACCCACTATAACTTGTATAATAACATAATAATATATAGTGACTGAGACTATACAATTTACATCCTACTGGGCATCCAGCAATCATATACAATACATGCATGTATAATCCTACCAATTGCCAGACCTTATACCACAGATATACCTTAAATCTCCACTGGGTGTGATCTATTTGATTAGTGAGCGGATCCCGAGTTAGGACGACGTGGGGAATAATAGGAATATCCTCTGGTTCTGAAAAACATGGCAAGAGAGGAGTGAGTTTCACTGAAACTTAGTGAGTAAACAATCCTATGATCACTTAAAAATCACATATAAAAATCATGCTTGAAAGTATATATATAAATATAAATACATTGTCGTGAAGATATGCCTACCCATTTTACAACCATAATCTGAAAACAGTTTTGACAATTTCGATTCATCAAGTTAGTTAAACTATTGGAATAAGATATTTAACAAAATGCAATAAGCACAAGGCATGATATTATAAAAAAATATCCATCATGATGTAAACGTAAGAAAATATACAATAAAGCTTTTAAAATATATTAATAGTCATATAACAACTTACTTAATTGAAATCCCAAAAAGGGCAACTCCAAGAGGGAATCATCCCAATATAAACCTGATCCATTGGCACGTTTGCCAGATGATCAACCCTGTCCCACTTTATCTCTCCATTACATATACACAAGTGCACTTGTGGGTTCTTAATAAATTCCTCGAGATTCCATGACTTTTTTCAAAATCTAATTATATCACATAGCATAAAATCCTTTTCCAGGTAAGTAGTATTTATCAAAAACATACATAACCTATTTAAGCAATTTCATATTCATTCATTACATAGAAGATAGAATCGCCATCATCAATAATAAAAGACAAGATGGAAATGCATAAACTTTATCATGGCAAATCATCTCGTGTACACATACAATATCTAAATATACTTTTGAAACCACTTTAATATACATGTATGGAAAAATTCCATTATTTAAAAGGATTTATAACATTTCATATAATAATTTTTTTTTTATGTTTACACATGGGATTATTAAGTGAAGAGGATTGTCCACTCACTTTAGAAAATCCTTAGAAAACTAAGTTAGCTAACTTGGGTTTTTCAACTGAAGCTCTAATATTGGCCGTTGGTGTGCTTAATCCTTTGATAGGAACTCTACTGAAGCAAGAAAATGCAAAACAATAAGAGAATTATAAATTTCTTCTAGTTAGAACAGTAAGGGTTTCTAGGGAAATTTCTTGCAAACTAGCTAGAGAGTTGCTATAGAATAAATCTTTTGTTCTAAGATTACTCACCACTCTCCAAAGTATCGATGACTAGCTTGCCGTGAGCTAGAATGCCGTCGGCAAGCTGGTTCGGCTACTAGCCAAATAGTAGGGGAGAAAAGGAAGAAAGCTGTTAAGTCAAGCTGGTAGTTACAGAGAGGTTACTAGAGAGGAAGAAAGGAAGGAGATGGTGATGATTGGACTCATTGAAGCTCTCCAGGTTGTAGGAGGAAAGGCCCCCAGAAAATGCAACAATAGTAGTGGCTACGGACTTCAGCTTCAAATGGAGTTGTAGCACCATTGGAAGAACAAGATGCTAGAGAAGGAAGACCAACAACAATAGTTGAAGAAGAAGGAAGTCACCAGAGAAAGAGTAGGTTGACAGAGGGATACTGGAGCTCATGATCGGATGGTGAGACCGAAGAGAACGGAAGTAGGGGAGGATACCAACAGGGAGGTCGAGTAGCTTCTAGTCATGTGAGAAAGAAGAGAACTGGCTGGAGAAATTTATACACAAGGTTGAATGGGAAAAATTACACATTGACCCTACAATTTTTCATCAACTTCAAATAGGTCCTTCTAGAAATAAAGAAATTATAATCTGGCCCTAACAAAAAATTAAGGACTTCGGTCCCTCAGCCAACATTTTCCTTTTTTTTTTTTGAGGTATTACAAAGAAATTTTCTTTTGAGAGACAGCAAATTTGTGGGATCCCAAATGTAAGGCATTCAAAAATTTTCAGTGCCTTTCCTTCTCTTGGCTTGGAGCTATCTAGACCCCTTTGCCCAAATTGTAAGCTTTTTTTTTCAAATTTATAATACAAATATTTAATCTTGCAGCCCATTTGTGATCCTACTTTTTTCTTTTATTTTTGTGCTTTCTATTTTAATTTGTTTTAGGGGACCACTCTTGTTTTTGGTATTAGAGCCAATGGGGAAGTAGGGATAGAAATATAAACTGAGAATTGCACTAAGCAAAAACATTAGTTTGTAAAGGGGTATGTAAGTTCCATTTGAGTTATGTAAGGGCAGCAATTCCCCTATCTTCCTTGCTCTCATGTTTAAGCATAAGTAGGGGCTAAGTAATCCATATCTAAAAATTCATGTTGAGATACTAATATCTAATTTATATGGCAAAGTAATTCACTGTTCTAGATGTAATAGGCCAGAACAATTTTTGACATTTATATATATATTCATCTCTTTTCAAATTTATTAGAATTATATTTACATTATTCTATTATCAAAAATATATATGAACCTTTTTTTTTTTCTATATGTATTCACATACCGTTTCCTTTATTTTAAACATACATTCAACTTTTTTATTTCAAAAAAATTAAGAAACAGGAGTATATATTTTCAAAAATAGAAAATTAAATATAATTAGATTAAATCTCATGGGAGGTACATATAATTTATCCCCCCCACACATATATATGTGTTATAATATTTAAGTTAGTAAGCACAAATATCTAAATGTACGCATAATATTACACTTAATAGATTTAGTTATTAATGAAGTTATTAGGTATTGATACTTAAGTGGTATGTTCTCTGTGAACATTGTCATCAATATTGGTCCACTCTGATTAGTAATTAACAAATTTTATGATATAATCTCAATCCACATGACTGTTAGATGGAATAAGAAAGAAAAATTTTCTGAATTCCAACATATGTTGTTTCTTATTTATGATAAAATTATTGAGGAAAGATAAAGATGTGTCTTTTGATTCATTCCTCAAAATAATTTAAGCCTATTTTCCATCTAGGTGGATCAAATGTGCAAGAAAAAAAGTGTGTTTTTTCAATCTCCTACACATGTGATTATGTTTAATTTATTAATAATAAGGTAGAAATTAACCACACAAATGGTGAGAAATTTATGGGGTTTATTATTAGAAATTAAACATGTATTCATTTCCCATAACTATTGTGGAAAAGAGGAAGAATAAGAGAAAAATATCTTGATTCCTTATATATAGTTTTTAAGCTTAATCACATTTTATTATTATGGGATAATGATGGAATTAAGTGCCGTGGTTATAACTTTTAGGTATATAACCATTGAATAACTAAAAGATATGTTTTTTGGGTAATGTAACTGATGTTACTATATAAGTGAGGTGAATCATAATTTTAAGGGAACATACACACACTTAGTTATTCTATTAGCTCTTGATTTAAAGGCTATACTTAAATCTTTATTATGCAAGAAAAGGAGTGAATAAGTCTTTCATTTTACTTTTTATAGTGTTAACTTGGTTGCTGATCCTAAGCACGTTTTTGGGGCTATTTCTATCACCCTAGGTTGCTTTACAAGATCTTTAGGATCAAAAGTCTTTCGTGCATTGTAGCTCACGTTGCTTGGAAAGGTGGGTGAGTTCATGAATCTCTATAGATTATTTTTTATTTATTTTTAATAAAAAATGGATAAAAATCACAACATTGGTATCACATCATTTGGTTGTACAAACATGTTTATAGATGTAGAACATAGTCTTTGACATGTGACTTAGTATCTTGAATATTTTTTCCCTATGTGATCTTCATGATTGGCATGAAATTAACAAATCAATGGACTTGTATGTTAATTTTTTTTTATTCATGAGTAAAAAAAACTTTGGTTGGATTTTTTAAGCTTGCAAAGTAATTCCTTGTAACGAAATTGTTTTAAGACATAAAAAAGATGATTTTATTTGGAATGATAAAATTTATGCTTAAATCGATTTAACTATAGGCTGAGAATGTTTATCTTTGGTTTGTATAAGCATAGATTGGTTATTTTTACTCAATTCATGCTATTTATATCTTATTGTGAAAATGAATATGCTAATGGGTATAAAATTGCATGATGCAGTAGGGCTACTATCATAAAGAGCATTATAGTTGAGCTAAAAAAAATTTGAAGCTCGATGGGGGTAACTATCCTCTATGGCAATACAAGATTCAATTCTTGCTCACTGAATAAGAAACATTTGAGATGATATCCACTACACTTCTAGAGTTGGCCCTAGAAGCACTGAATGTGGACAAGATTGAGTATGAGGCTATAAAAAGAAAAGACATCTGGGCTTAGGTCACCTTACTTAGTGCAATGATTGATAATCTGATGGTTGATTTTGCCATGCTTGGTTTTGCAAAAGAAATATGGGACATCGTGAAAACTAAGTATGGAAGTGTTTCTTTTTTTTTTTTGGAGAAACAAAGGGCCTTATTCCTTAAGTTTAAGAATTATTCAAACAGGCCAAAACATGACATGTCCCATCACCTTTGAGAGATATCTCATATGATCTCAAGCTTGAAAGAAATTAGACATACATTGACTGATAAGTAACAAGTGCAAGTAGTTATCCGATCCCTTCCTAATGATGAGTGGCACTTGATTAAGATCAATTTACACCATGATTTAGAGATTAAGACCTTTGATGATATTATCATGCATCGTTCATTAAAGGCTGAGGTGATGGACATCAAAAACCCATCTAAGGCATATGCTACTAAGGCATTTTTTCATTAAAGAAAAAAAAAAGAATAAGGGTTGGACAAAGAGAAAGTTCTTTAAGGCAAGGTTCCAATTTTGGTACTAAGAAATTGAAAATTGATGAGAAGCATAAGAAGTCAAAAAATAAAGAAAAAAATCAAGTGCTTTAGTTGTGGCTTGAAGGGTCATTTTACTAAGGAGTGCAAAAACCCTACAGTATAGATATTCTCTACTTCTTATGCATATATTTTGTCATATATTCTAATGACTGAATTTGATTCTTCATGGGTTGTTGATTCAGCAGCAATCAAACATATAGCTTGGGATTTATACTTGTTCGTGGCCTACAGAAAGCTTAATGTTGGAACCAAGTGGCTTTTTTGTGGCTAACAGCTCGTGTTTGGAAGTAAAAGGCATTGAAATTTGCAAAATACATTTGTCTAATGGAAACCATTTAGTATTGGTGGATGTTTTATTTGTACCTGAAATAAGGAGAAACTTAATCTCTATAACTTGTTTAATGCACTTTGGTTTTAGTTTGATTTTCATAATGGT
This sequence comes from Saraca asoca, assembly GCA_026873985.1. Lineage (NCBI taxonomy): Eukaryota > Viridiplantae > Streptophyta > Magnoliopsida > Fabales > Fabaceae > Saraca > Saraca asoca. Next base: position 369 of record JANHAO010030379.1, on the reverse strand, counting down.
GTATTGGATATTTCTTGTAATAATGTCAAGTTATGTACTTTTTTTTCTCAAAGATGGTTTCTTTCTGTTAGATACTATCAGTCCTAAGTAAAATAGTTAAAGATTGCGGAAAGAGAATGGATCTTGCCCTTATCTCGTTAGAGATTTGTATACACCAGTATCAAACTTGGATTCAATTGATTTTATATGTAAAGGTGTGATAAATAGCAGTTGTGCAAGAGATAAAAATAAAGAATAGATTGTAGAAACTAAGATTGTGTAGATAAAAGAAAAGATATGAATACAGATCTTTTAAAGTGGTTCAACTTGAATTGAAACCGTAATTCAAGTCTACTCCACTTGATCTTTCTCAACCAAAAGACCTTTGAA
>JANHAO010030378.1:0-10161 GCA_026873985.1 Saraca asoca | reverse complement strand
TAAAAATATCGTCCGTGTATTTAGCGGCGGTTTATCTGAACCGCCGCTAGAGAACCGCCGCTAATTATCAGTTTTGTTGTAGTGAATGCTTGCATTCGTCTTAGAAAAAAAAAAGTAAGAATGCGTTGCTTGCAATAAATTTGAAGACTTTTCATGATTTTTTTTAATTTTCAATAGGAAGCATTTCTTTTGAAGAAGTTACATTTAAAAAAAAAAAGCTTTAATTTGATTGATGAAGCTTTGATTTTTCTTATAATAAAAGTTTCAAACTTTTTTGCATACATTCATGTAAAATTCATATAAAAAATACGAAAAGTATAAAAAATTCATAAAAAATCGGAAACAAAGGAAAAGGAAAATCGGGCCAAGAACTAATATTTGCTCCAATTCTAATTCTACTCCAAACCTATACAATCAAAATTTAACTTTTGTTCTGGTGAAGAAATCATGATTCAAATATTTACTTGAGTAAAGACTTATTTTTGTTCACGTGATATGTAATTTTTTTTAATTTTATTAATATGAATTTTCTTTTTTAATTTTATTCTTGAATAATATTAATTTGTTTAATTCCATTATTGATTGATGTATTACTCAAATTCTGAATAAAAACTTCACTAATACAAGGTCTGAAGTTTATTCAAATAACATTCAACATTGGACTTGTCTATTGACTTTGATCAGTAAGTTGTTAAGTGGTGGCTTCCACATCCTCTGACTCTTCCTTGAAATTGACTTTCTTGATGATGATGATTTTGTTATTGGTTTCGAATTATAAAAGGAAGAAAAAGTATCCATTTTGATGGTGTGTCACTTGAAGGAAGAAACTCAACAAAACATGTGATATTTAGACACTAGCTACAGCAACCAAATGTATAGAGAGAAGGAGGCATTCTTTGACTTGGATGAATCCTTTCACAGCTCTGTTAATTTTGGTGACAACTCCACAATTTCTATTATAGGAAAAGGAAAGGTAACAATCCAAACAAAAGGAAATTCTACCCACACTATTGCTAATGTTCTTTTTGTGCCAGATTTAAAGACCAACTTGCTTAGTGTGGGTCAATTACAAGAAAAAGGATACAAAATTTTTATCAAAGATGGAGTATGTCAGATTCAATATGCAAAGTTAGGCTTAATTGCTCAAGTTAACATGATGGTGAATCATATGTTTCCACTTTATCTCCATAACATAGCTCATTCATGCTTCTTAGCAAAACTAAAAGATGAGGCATGGCTATGGTACTTTCACTATGGACATCTGAATTTTGGTGGATTAAAAACTCTACAACAAAAGAACATGGAGACGGGTCTTCCTCAAATTATAGCTTTTTCTCAAGTTTGTAAAGAATGTGTTATTAGCAAACAACACTGTAATCAATTCCCATAAAGAAAATCTTGGAGAGTAAAAAAGGCATTGGAGCTTGTTCATTCTGACATTTGTGGGCTAGTAACACCACATTTTAATGGAGGTAAAAGATATATAATTACCTTCATTGATTATTACAATCGTAAGATAAGGGTTTATTTTTTGCAAAAAAAATTTGAAGCCTTTGTAGCTTTTAAAAAAGTTGGTAACCTAATAAAAAAAATTTTGCACAGATCGTAGTAGAGAATATAACTCACATGAATTTGTAATTTTTTGTGAGAACCATGGTATTAAGAGACAACTTACAGCCACTTATACACCCCAATAGAATGGTGTATACAAGAGGAAGAATTGTACTATTATGAATATGGTGCGAAGCCTTTTGATAACAAGCAACATTCCAAACAGTTTCTAATTTGAAGCAGTTAATTAGAGCATTCATATATTGAACAAAAGTGCCACACTTTTTGTTCAAAATATGACACCAAAAGAAGCATGGAGCGGAAGGAAACCCATAGTAGATCATTTCCAGATTTTTGGGTGTATTGCTTATGCCCATATTCTAGATGAGAAAAGAAGGAAGCTAGATAACAAAGGAGCAAAATGCATTTTTCTTGGTGTTAGTGATAAGTCAAAAGCTTATAAGCTATACAATCCTAGCACCATAAAAATTGTTATCAACTGTGATGTGGTATTTGATGAAAAAAGCACCTAGTCATGGAATCAAAATGGTGTTAAATAAAATATTTTGGTAAATTTTGATGATGATGAAAAAGGGTAGCAGCCTATGGAGAATGAGCAAGAAAAGGAAGTCACTCAAAATGTTCCAATAGTTGATCAAAGCCTACTTGCACCTAAATCATAAAGGCTACAACATATTTGAAGAAGACCAGCATGGATGACTAATTATGAGGTAACTAGAGTTAACTAAGGTGATGACCCACTTACATATTTTGCTTAGTTTTCAGATTGTGATCCTACCACTCTTGCACTTGTAATGACAAAATGCACTGGAATTTCCTGTTAATCAATATCTTGGACTATCTAACAAAAATGCATTTTTTTTTTGTGTTAGTGATAAGTCAAAACCTTATAAGCTATACAATCCTAGCACCATAAAAATTGTTATCAGCCATGATGTAGTATTTGATGAAAAAAGCACCTAGTCATGGAATCAAAACGGTGTTAAAGAAAATATTCTGGTACATTTTGATGATGATGAGAAAGGGCAATAGCCTATGGAGAATGAGCAAGAAGAGGAAGTCACTTAAAATGTTCCAATAGCTGATTAAAGCCCACTTGCAGCTAAATCACATAGGCCACAACGTGTTCTAAGAAGACTAGCATGGATGACTAATTATAAGGTAACTAGAGTTCACCAAGGTGATAACCCACTTACATATTTTGCTTCATTTTCAGATCATAATCCTACCATTTTTTAAGTGGCTGTCAAAGAACTAAAATGGAGAAAGGCTATGGATGTTGAAATTACAGCCATTGAAAGAAATGATACATGAAAGCTATGTGATCTCCCCAAAAGGCATAAAACAATTGGCATAATGTAGGTTTACAAGAGAAAACTAAAGGAGAATGGTGAGGTTGACAAGCATAAGGCACGCTTAGTAGCTAAGGGCTATAAGTAGGAGTCTAGTGTTGATTATAAAGAAGTCTTGGCTCTAGTTGCAAGGCATGATACAATCAAATTGGTGATTACGATGGCAGCCCAAAACTCATAGTCTATCTTCTAATTAGACATGAAATTAACATTCTTCCATGGAGATTTGAAATAAAAGGTATTTATCGATCAATCTCCTGGTTATGTGAAACTTGGTAATGGGCATAAAGTGTAAAAGTTAAAGAAAACTCTATATGGATTAAAACAAGCTCCATGAGCTTGGTATAATCATATAGAAGCTTATGTTTTTGAAGATAGGATTTCAAAAATGTCCTTATGAACATACACTTTTTATAAAGGTTGAAGATGGAGGGAAAATGCTCATTGTTTGCTTCTATGTAGATGATTTAATCTACATTGGAAATAATATAGCCATGTTTGGAAGTTTTAAGAAATCCATAATGGCTAAATTTGAGATGTCTGATCTTGACATGATGCATTACTTTCTTGGCATTGAAGTGGTGTAGTCTTTTGTTGGAATTTTTAATTTTCAAAAGAAGTATGTGCGAGAAATCCTGGACAAGTTTTAGATGAAGGATTGTAATTGTATAAATACTCCATCTGAGTTTGGAGTGAAGCTAAACAAAGATAATGGAAGGAAGAATGTTGATGACATTCCTTACAAATAAATAGTAGGGAGTTTAATGTATTTGACAGCAACAAGACCTAATATAATGTATGCTGAAAGTGTGATTAGCAGGTATATGGAATGTCCTACTAAGATTCATCTCTTGGCTGCAATAAGAATTTTTCAATACTTGCAAGGTACTAAGGAGTTTAGGCTATTCTACAAGAATGGAGAAAAATCAGATCTGTTTGGCTTTATAAATAGTGATTATGTAGGAGATTTAGATGATGGAAAAAGCACATCTGGGTATGTTTTCATGATAGGGACATGTTGTGGACATTTCTTGAATTGAGCAAAGAAGGTCAGTTGAAGCCCAGAGAATTGAGAATCAAGGCAGAAAGGCATGGCCTAACTCGAAGTAAGGTCATTGGGGGCCATGTGACAGATCATATGACGCAAGCTCGTAGACCTTGATCAATGGAAGTGACGACAAGCTCTCCTCTTCATCAAGGGAAACAGCTAACGTCTAACAGATACAGTCTAAGTACTCTACCAACCCATAGAATAGCCCTCCAGAGTCTGACAATGATTTGTCCAGCATTTATTACTTGGCACCTAGCATTTAATGCTTAGCACAAATGTAATCATAGTCTTACATTGATAAATTACGATTTGTAACCCTTCCAGCTTATATAAATGGGACGGGATAGCCACAATAGGAATATAAGAAAAAACAAATGTAGAACCTCTGCGAAAATATTCTCTCATGTATGTTTGTATAGTAAGAAAATACTAAAAAAAACAAATACAGTCACCGTGGATATAGGGGTCATCTGACCTTTGGCCAAACCATGATAAAACTTCTCTTTGATTTCCCTTCCCTTCCTTTGAATCTTCTCATATTTCATCATACTTTACGCAATTTGATAGCAGTTTGGTTCTCAAAACCTTTGGTTAACCGATTACTAAAATTGACCATCAACATTTTGGCATGCCTAGTAGGACCAAACTACTTCGCATCTTTCATTGATTGAACCAATGGCAAGAGGAGGAGTAACCAGGAGCTCAGGCGTTGCCGCCAACCAACTAGGTGGTTATGAAGAATAGTGACGAGATGCACCAGGAGAAGAATACCTAGTCCTGGCAAATACCTCCTTTGCCCTCCCAGAGGCCGACGGTGTGCAGGCCCCGTGTCAGTGCCAAGAAGCGCTCGAAAGTATAGTAAAAAGGCTCGTTGACACAGTCGAGGTGTTGACCCAGGCATATAACCAAAAGGCCCAAGAACAAGGTAGGGCCCACCCCGTCATGGAAGCATCCCAACATTTGTAAGCAGAGACACCAGCACAAAGGCAGCGGCTAGTTAGGGAAGAAACCTGAAAGGCTAGTTTAGATCATTCCTCCAGCTTGCAACCTGAAATGGGAGGATGAGGAGCTCATAAGAATAAGGGAAACCAGCGAGCTGAGAGCTCGCACAGTACTAAAGGCTCAAATGTGGGCCATAATAATGGCAAAAGCCAGAGATCTGAGGTCCAGGATCAAATAATTGAAGAGCTAATGCAGAGGGTACAAAAGGTGGAGAAATGCCCCTCGACCCAAGACCAATCGGGTCGTTACGAAGGGAAGACTCCATTGTCCAAGAAAATCGAAACAGAACCTCTCTCTCATCGCTTCAAAGTCCCGATCATCCCACCATATGATGGAAGAGGTGACCCTTATGATCATTTGGACACTTTCAGCATCCAAATGAAACTTCAGACTAGCAAGCCCCTAGTTAAATGTCAGGTCTTTTTGGCTACTCTTGGGGATGTGCTATGGGTATGGTTCAGGAGTCTTCCAACTCATAGCATCAGTAGCTAGGAAGAATGTCAGAATAAATTTATCGACCAATACGGGGCCCTTAAGAAGCAGCTTACACCGTCTTGCCACCTGGCAACGATCTTCCAAAGAAAGGACGAATCGTTGAAAGACTACATTACAAGATTTCGGTGTGAAATCAGTAATGAAAGAGCCCTTCCGATGACAGTATTCTGATGGCAATCTCGACAAGACTATATCTCGACAAGACTATGTAGTGATAGAAAACTATATAGAAGGGTATACAAGTCCCTGGTAAATAACATGAGAGAGTTCTACGAGTGAGCTGCAAAAGAAATCCATTGGGAGGAAACCTTCAGTTCGAAGGGATTTGGATGGAAGAGCAAAGCTAATAGTTCAATTTCTAGCAAGGACAGAAAAAGAAGCAACCGCAGCAAAGGTGGAATGGACCAAGTCAACAATGTGGGTATTCAGCCCACAAAAAGAGCTAGGAAAGAGTAATCTAAGCCCCAAGGTCGCTATGACAACTACAGCATCCTATCCGGCACCCTGGAGAGAATATACGTCATGGAAAAGCATAAGGAAAATTTGGGTGACCTAGGCCCCTATTGATCCCCTCGAAGTATAAGGATCCCAACAGGTTCTATGCCTATCACAATGATATCAGACACACCACCTCCGAATGCAAGTCTCTTAAGGATGAAATCGAGGACCTCATTCGGAGAGACTGCCTAAAAGATTATGTGGTGCGACCGGTAAACCAATGATCTCTATAGCGAATGGCACGAGCTCCCCCTGATGTCGAATAAGAGCAAATGGCAGTGGTTAGGACCATTTGCACAATCCACCGAGGACTACACATCGTAAGGACCTCACATAACTCACAAGAGCGATACGTGCAGAATGCGAGCTATGTCTTGTCTACGGGTAGTGAGTCTAACAGACCCGTCAAGAAAGCAAGGGTAACTTCTAAGTGTATTACTTTTATGGACGATGACGAACGGGGAGTCCAATCCCTTCATAATGATGCCATAGTTATCAGGGCCAAGGTCGACAACGTTGAGGTGCAGAGAATTATGCTAGATATCGATAATTCGGTCAAGGTCATGTACAAGAAGTGTTTCGATCAGATGGTGTTGACTCAAAGCAATCTCGAATCTTCACCTGAGCCTCTCTTCAATTTCACAGATAACACGGTATTTCTCATAGGGCAAGTCAGGCTTCCCATCACTTTGGGGGATAAGGACCGTCAATCTACTATTTTAGCTGATTTCTTAGTTGTGGATTATCCCTCGGCCTACAACATAGTCCTAGGGTGACCGACGATGAATGATCTAGACCTGCTCATGTCCACTAAAACATTAACAGTCTGATTCCTGACCTCGAATAGGGTCGGATGCATACAAGGCGAGCAATACGTGGCTCGACAGTGTTACGAGGATGCCATCAAGATTGGGGAAAAAGGTAAAAGAGTGGATGTAGTTCCTAATGAAGAGCCCCAGGCTCTGAACTCAATTAAAATCAGTCACAACCTTGACCCATATGACTGGGAGACGGATAAGGAGATTGGGCCAGTTGAAGAGCTCGAGAAGGTCGGGGTCAGTGGGGTAGATGATCAGAAGCGTCTCAAGCTCAAGAAAAGCTTACCTTCTAATGCGAAAGGCCGGTTGATAGATTTCCTTAAGGCAAATTTGGATGTCTTCGCCTGAAGTCACGAGGACATGGTGGGGATTGACCCCAAAATTGCATCACATAAGTTGAATGTCGATCCTCACCACCAATCGGTCAGGCAGAAAAGAAGACCTTTAATTACAGAATGTTCTCGCACCCTAAAGGAAGAAGTGGATAAGTTGTTGGCAAACAAATTCATCTAGAAGGCTCACTAGCCAGTCTAGGTAGCTAACCCTATCTTGGTTAGAAAGAAGGATAGGAAATGGAGGACATGCGTTGACTTTATAGACCTGAATAGAGCCTATCTAAAAAATAGCTTCCCCTTACCAAGGATTGATCAACTCGTTGACGCAACGGCTAAACATTAACTCCACAGCTTCATGGATGCGTACTCTGGGTATAACCAAATACCCATGGAGTCACAGGATGAGGAGCACACCTCATTCATCATAGACCAAGGACTGTACTGTTATAAGGCGATGCCTTTCAGACTCAAAAATACTAGGGCAACCTATCAACAGCTAGTCAATACAATGTTCAAAGATCAAATCGGGAAGACTATGGAGGCCTATATAGATTATATGCTTGTGAAGTTTAGATAGGTCATGAATCATGTAAATAACCTGGATGAAATATTCCGAATCCTGCAAAAATATTGGATGAAGTTAAATCCGCTCAAATGTACATTTGGAGTAGCTTCGGGAAAGTTTCGTATGTTCATGGTGAATGATAGAGGCATAGAACTAAACCCCAAAAAAATTAAAGCACTCATTGACATGAGAGCGCCAAGTGGAGTTAAAAACATCCAGAGCTTAACTGGCCGGATCATGGCCCTCAACAGATTCATTTCAAAAGCAACGGACAGGTGCTTGCCATTCTTCAAAGCCTTAAGGAAAGTGAGGTGCTTCGAATGGATAAAGGAATGTGAAGCTACCTTCATACACCTGAAGGAATACATAGGTCGAGCCCCACTCCTATCTAAACCACGGGAAGGCAACAAGCTGATCCTTTATCTGGGGGTGTCTCAGCATGCCATTAGTGCAGCCCTTGTCCACGAAGAGAATGAAGCACAATTCCCAGTTTACTACGTGAGTAAAAGGTTGGTAAATGTTGAGGAAAACTACACTCCTATGGAAAAGCTAATCTATAGATTTGTTGTTGTGTCGAGAAAACTGTTGCCCTACTTCCAGGCCTACTCCATTGAGGTCCCAACTTAGTATCCACTGAGACAGACCCTCCAAAAGGCTGATGCTTCAGGTCACTTGCTTAAGTGGGTAGATGAACTCGCCCAATTTGACATCTACTACAAATTGAGGTCAACAATTAAGGGACAAGCCTTAGCTGAATTTGTAGCTGAATTCACCAGACTTGTGGGGGAAGAGGTAGAAACCTCAAAAGGACTATGGTGGGAACTTTACATAGATGGGTCCTCGTGCGAGCATAAGGTAGGAGCAGGGGTCCTATTAATCAACCCAGATGGGCATAAAATCCTCTGTGCCTTGAGGCTCGAATTTCAGGCTAACAATAACGAAGCAAAATATGAGGTGCTCCTCGCAGGACTTCATCTTGCAAAAGAGGTGCGAGCCGAAAACCTAAAGGTCTTCAGTGGTTCTCAATTGATTTTTTACCACGTAAGGGGGAATGCCAAGCAAAGAGATCGAATATGGCTATTTATTGGCAAAAAGCCCAAGAATTTCTCCATAAATTTCAAAAATATAAAATCAGCCAAGTCCCTCGAGCTTAGAACACGCACATGGACGCATTAGCTTGCTTGGCTGCGATAAGGGATATAGAATTTTCGGGTGTAATACCCATAAAAGTCCTTCCGTTCCCCTGTTCCCTAGCATTGAGCAGAAAGACATCGTAATGTTGATCGCCATGGCACATAGCTCCTGGATGAACCCTATCTTGAAATACCTATAGCATGGCAAACTTCTAGAAGACAAGTTAGAAGCGCACCACATACAGTTCTGAGCTGCTAAGTATTACATCATAGATGACGTACTCTATCAGAGGGGCCTCTTGGCCCTGCTTCTCTGGTGCATTGACGGACCTGATTATGATCTCATCCAGAAAAAATACATGCCAGACATTGTGGAAACCACACTGGGGGGCTGTCACTGGACCAGAAGGCCCTCTGGCAAGGTTTCTTCTGGATGAACATAAAACAAGATGCAATCAACCTTGTCAGGAGATGCGACAAATGCCAAAGATTCACCATGATTCCCCAAGCTCCCCCATCCTACCTTTGACAAATGATCTGCCCTTGGCTTTTTGCGATATGGGGGATTGATTTGATAGGACCTCTTCCTGCAAGTTACGGAAATGGTAAATATGCTATAGTAGCGGTAGATTACTTCACCAAATAAGCAGAAGCAAAAGAGTTAGCCCAAATTTGTTCTTCTCAAATCGAAAAATTTGTTTCGAACAATATTATCTACCAATTCGGTGTTTATCAACAAATAGTGTCTGATAATGGGCCTCAGTTCACCAGTGAGTAGTTCATCCAATTCTGTAACGACCTTGGGATCCTGGAAAGTTCTTCATCTATAGACCACCCTCAGACCAACAGGCAAGTAAAGGGAATGAATAAAATCATTAAGCAAATCCTAAAGAAGAAGCTGGAAGCAAGAAAGGGGGCGTCAGTAGATGAATTGCTAAAAGTGTTGTTAGCTTATCGCACCACTGCTTGCAGCACCACGGGAGAAACCCCTTTCTTAATAGTCTACGGAACCAAGGCAATGGTGCCAATAGAGTTTGAAGTAACCTTACACTAGAGAGCTACTCTTAACACAAAGCAAAATGACTAATTGCTCACTGCAGGTCTTGACCTCATTGAAGAGAAAAGAGACGAAGCATGTATAAGAATCTCGACTTACCAGCAAAGGATAGCACTAATGGGAGTTGTTCGGCTAAGGGGGCAGCAAAGGACCAAAAGTTTCAAAAATTTTCCTCCCCTTTGGCTGAGCAAACCACCTAAGGATCCACTAGTTTGAGGTCCTAAAATTTCTCAGAGAAAATCTAAGGTGAAAGTGGAGCTAACTAACCTTTAGTCCAGCTCTT
>JANHAO010030377.1:0-10159 GCA_026873985.1 Saraca asoca | reverse complement strand
AATAATTATGCATTTGTAACTGTCATTCTACTTTAATTTCTTGACTGTTATAGGGCCTCTAGGATTAGTATAAATAGGCCCCATGCTATGTGTTGAGAAATCAATCAATCAGAAAGAAATTTCATTTTATCATTTGAGAGTGTTATTCTCTTAGCTTTCTGTACCAAGGAGTGTTGGAACTACCCAAATTCAAAAGCTTGGAACATTTTATCCTATAGAGCCTGAGCATCAGGTTTGGCATTACTATTGAAATTGTTGGGATTTTGGGTAATTTTAGTTGGATTTCAGAACTAAGTCAAATGTTTTTGATAACTAGAACTTGTTTGGCTCTTGCACTTTGTTATAATACAATAATACAGAGCATACTTCTACTTTTACTTTTGATGGTCGTTTTAAATAATCTTAAGGGTTAAGGAGGGAAGGTGATTCTTTTTTTTTTTTTTTAATAATAGGGGTGACAAGCTATTTAACACTTAGGTAACATCTTGGTTCAAACTTAAGACATTAAAAATAAAAAAATCTTAAAACAATATTAAGTGTCACTATATCACTAAAGTTACTTCTTGATGATTGTTAATTAGAATGAAGATGGTGATAAGTGGGGGATGCGGATCGAGGGTGCCGTGGAATTCACTTCGCATCACGTGATTAAATTGTTTGGTACAACAGAGTCTTCACCATCTGATGAGAAAAGAGGTACTAATTAGAGATGCATCGCTTTAATTTATCTGGTATGCAGAACTTGTAAAGTGTGAATTTTAGTTTTATTTGATTCAATCCCGTATAATATAGAGTTCTGAGGATTTGATTTAATGATCTATATAATCAATGTGTAAACAATAGATATGTATAATTTAATTCTTACAAATTGTTAAAGCTACTTTTGAAGTAAGATCTAAAGAAAATCCTTTTTGGTCAAAGCAAAAAAAAAAAAAAAAAAAAAACGAAAAGAAAACCTTGGCAAGTGACAACCATGGTCTTAGTCGTTCTTTTTGTTATGATCATCGGTTTCTAATGCACTTCGTGCATATTTTTACCAAATTCACCTCGTTTAGTAAAAAATACGAATTCATAAAGAAAATTGTGCTGCTTAACCATTATAAAAGCAACAATTTATATCAAATCACAAGTCCAATATCATATTATATATATAAACAAACTTAAAAAATTTTCAATTTTTGTTGGTCACGGAAAGCTATGGATTCCCACTTATGAAAGGAAAGATAAATCTTATGTTAATAAAGTTGCTATAGCAATAGGGGTAAAAACAAAATACACTCTTTTTGTTTGAAACATTATGCCTCCTTTAGCTCACCTGTCTATATGTATATTAATTTTTTTTTTTTTAAAAAGATTGAACTCATTAATATAGGAATCCTGGTATAAATTTATACAGGCTTTTGCAAAATCCTGGTGTTGTTCTGACTATAAGCTTAAATATATTTTATATTCGCTGTCAGATTAGGATACCGGACTTTGCTGATTATAGCCTTCAATAATAATTAGAAGAATAATGGGCTTTGCTGATTATAGCAGTTTGCTTGAATTGCTCTCTGCATGGAGTGTGCATAAAAAATATATATAGCAGTTTGCTCAAAATAACCTTCATTTTGCAAGATTGATTTAAAGGTACATAAAGAAATACAATAATTAGAAGAATTGCTATCTGTTGCCTAATTAAGTTTGTCACAGTAAGTGCTTGGATTGGAGAGATATTCATGTTTTTCAACTCTTCTAACATTAATTGTTTTTCAAGTGCCTCTGGTCCCTGCGTTTAGTTGTTATATTATATTTTATCCTAATTGTAATTGTGTTTATCTGTTTATTATTTCCAGTCAAGTGATGGGATGAGTAAACATAATCAATACTTACTGCTGGAAGCAAAATCATCTAGTAGTAGTGTTTAAGGCAAAAATTTTGACGATATAATTAGTTTAAATAATATTTAGTATTTGTTAGGAATTTATTTTATTTTACAAATGACAAATGATTAGCACTTACGATAATGATTTTGATGATATAACTAGATTTTGATGATATAACTAGCTTATGATATATTTAACTTTGTTAATAAAAGTGATTGCTTTTGGATTTGTTTTTCTAGTTATGATTTATTTGATTTTAGATTATTTAATATGTCACTTTTGGATTTTAGATTATTGAACTTGCTGCTAAAAAAAGCAGGGAAGAAAAACTAAAATAAACAAGAAAAATATATATGAGCATTATTGCTAAATTGAAATAGAAATGTTTTATTGCATAAAAAATAGAAATGTTTTGCGATCATTAAAACCCCACTAAATTAATAGTTAAATTTTTTCTAAATAAATTAGTGACAATTTGCAACAGTTGAACCCCTAATAAGTTAACTATCAAAATTCTCAAATATTTTAATGATGGTTAGAATCTCTACTAAAACGAAATTGATAATTATCACAAAATTTTAATTTTATGATGGTTATGCTAACAATCAACTTGAACCGTTATAAAAATGTGTTGTAGTCACTTCAATGACGATTGAGTGAATCATTGCAAAATAGTTGGTGAGGGTTGAAACCATTGCAATATGAGGGTCACAACTGTCACAATTTGAATCATTTTTTTTTTGTAACAAGGGGACAGTTGCAATTTTAGTGATAAAAGTAAATAAAGTCAGACTAATTTTCTAAGAAGAAGGGGATCCATATGTAATTAGGTGTAACCTCGAGGGAGGTTAAAGTAATTTATCCTTTAATAAAAAGCTTTTTTTATTTTAATAAAAAAAATAAAGATGTTTGGATAAATTCCAATATAATTAACTAGTAATGATAGATACAGAAGTGGATCATTATAATTGTTGATATGAAAATCAATGACTTAGAATTTAATAAATAATAACTAATTAAAAATTTAATTTTTAAACTTATAATTATCCACTTTTTTGATTTTCTAACTAATCATTGTAATGATCTAATTTACATTCTAAAATGCATCTAACATTTTAGAAAAGTCAAATCTTGATATATGCATAGAAACTTCTTCATTAAATCTCTCACCTCTTTGCAAATGAAAAAGATTGAATAGTATTTTTCAGCATGGGTTCTGAAAAAATAACTTGGTGTGAGACTTGGTGTACATCTATCATTATTCTAAAATTAACCACTTGGAAGACAAGATTTGAGGTCAAACCAAGAATTTAGGATTCAATTATATTAAGATTTTATTCAGGATAACCTAATGTATATTTTCGGGACCAATCACTAATTAACTCTTTGAGAGTGTTTATGACTCCTTCACAACATTGCTTCATGGTTTGGTTTGCAATTGCAAATTGAAGTTTAGAGGTGTTAAAATAGGTCAGATTTAATGGAATGATTTGAAACTGATATAATAAGTGTTAATATGATTCTATTAGACTAATAGATTAGAACATTGATTTAATTCATTAGTCTAATAATATATATTAAATAATATAGAATTAATTGATTAATATGTGCATATATTATATTATTTGATTAATGTGTGTGTATATATTAAATTATTATTTGAATATATAAATATATAAAATTATATATATTAAAATAATATTAAATAATTTTTAATATTTAATGAGTTTATATATTTAACATTGTTAATATATATTACATAAAAAATTTATTAAAATAAATAGTTATATTTAAATTTAATAAGATTTAAATTAAAAAATTCAAGAAATAAAATTATGTGAAAAATTATTATTATAAAACTTAAAGACTAGTATAATATTATATAAACTAATTATTATAAATAATATAAAGTAATAATATATAAATAAATAAATAAATAAATATTGATGGTAAAATTTGGTCTTGTGAACCCAAATCTTAGTCAACTTGATTAGTTTTTCAACACCTCAAATTGTAAGCTAATGACTTGGGTTTAAATAGAAAAGAGAGTAAGAAGGAGGAAGAACAAATTTATCATGGTTTGGCTAAAGCCAATATGACCCCTACGTCCACGGTGGCTTGTATTAGCTTTGTATGGTGGTTTGTATTAGCTTTGTATGGTGGTTTCTCTGTGCGATTTAACAGAGCTTCAATATCAGTGCTCTCTCCCTATACAAGTGCTCTTTCACTGTTTTAGCAGAGTGTCTGCATGCAATTGCTCTCCCTTTTTTTTTTCTAATGATATATCCTTCCCCTTTTTTATAGAAGTTGGAAATGTTACAAGTGTGATTTGACAAATAGAAAAATGATTATTTTCGCTGTTGTGGCCAATAAATGCATGATGAGTAATAAATGCTTGGCATTTCATTATTGGATTTTGGGAGCTGACGTGTTAGTTTTGGGAGCTAACTTGTCGATTGGGAGAATGTGCCTTTGGTTGCTAACTAGATTCTGACGTTCTATACATAATCCTTGATATAGCTCACTAGGCAGTTCGAGCTCGTGTTAGGTGACCTACTGGCTGTGTTGGTGGGTTTAGCAAGCTGGTACAAATAGGTTCCCTAGAAAACGACTGGGGCAGCATGCTTTACTTGGTGAGATAGAGTTCGTCCTTGGTGAGCTAGAACCTATCTCGGTCTTGTTTCATGTCTCAGGCTCACAGGTAGCGAGCTGGCGCCTTCGTTGAATGATCTCGGTTATTAGGTGATTTGGGCTCTTTCTGGCTAGATTCAACCTCTATTAGGCTTTGGTTGACCCATTTTGCACTGTCCAAAAAATACCCATAACATCAGCCCCTTAACTCTTAGTTTGCCTTACGCATTGGGAGTTGTAGCCTGCGGGCAAAATCTTTGCTCATAGTCTGCAGTGTCAAGTCCTTCAACTACAATTTGCCATATAGTCAAAGTCTTCGTTCACAGCCTACTATCTTATCATTTTAGGATTTGATCTTTCACTTCATCTACACTAGGTCATACCTCACACTGTTCACGGTCCATAGTTGTTGGCATGATAGTCTCTCTTTCTTCTGGATCGTTTGATCTAATATACCTGGATACCCTCCGAATTCTTCTGTGAGGTCGAATTAGTCTATATAAGGCATGAGAAGCCCCTTCTTTGCTTCAAAGAATAACTAGATGGGTACATTGACTGAGCCCCCCATATTTTTGGAGTTTTGGCTTTCGAGAAGTGCTTTGGGGTGTGTCTAGTCTACCACATAAGATTGTGAGGCATGTATGGCCTGCTGCATGTGGTTCCTATAGGGTATTCCTCTTTGAAGACTCTAGGAATTTCTTCATGACCTCATCATAGTGCTAAGTTTAGCTCTTCCTTTTTTGCTCTTTTGTCCTCTGGCGAGCTAACCATTTAGTTTTTTTCAAGCATCCAAGGGTTGCAAGGCTAAGGATGGAGTTTTCAAATTTGAAAGAGGATAGGAAAAAGGAGCTGGAACTATCTGGCTTGCTTGCTGACCATGTGGCTTGTTGGAATTTAGGCCTTCTAGCTTTGTTTCTTTGCCTCCTTGCATGGTGGCATTGGATGTCCTCAAGCCTCTGAGTAGCTTGATGAAACTGAAGGATGCTTTCCTTGCTTAAGAGGACTAGGGAAAACTTGTGCAACTATTCTGCTTGCCCCAAATGCTATTTTTCCTACTTCAAGCACCTCAGGGATGTCCAAGTTAGACAATCTACCAACTCGAGTGGAAGTTGAGGAAAGGTTAGTGTAGCTTGGTTTGCTCATGGATCCCACGGTTCGTTAGGATTCAATTCTTCCTTAACCTATTGTAGGCTTGTTTTGATTTGTACTCTCGGTCCTTCATGTAAATTTACCTCATTGAAAGAGGTTTTGTAGTAAAGCTTTACATTTTATTTCTTATTTTTCCCAAGCACACAACATTAGTGGTCTAGTAGGTCATAATTGGTAACATAAATAAGTCCCTACAAACCATAACTTAGTAATTGTTAGATAAAATGAGTGCTCATTAGGTCAATCAACCTTGGATAATATTAATTGAATTTATATGAATAGACTTTAGTCAATAAATCATGACTTAAAGGGTATGTGTCATGTTGGATGACCAATCGATCACATTACCTTATCTTAGCAATAAATTCGAGCATTGGAATGCTATTGTTAGCCATAAGTCTGAGCATCAGAATGCTTAAGCACTTTCTCGGGCATGGGATTGAATGCCCGTATAGGTCGCATAGATGTACCTTTGTCTGCACAAGAGTTTGGTGTCGAAGGCACTTCTTGGACGTGGCCTATGTAAGAGTTTGGTGCATGGCTAGCACCGCTCGAACGTGGGGTTTCGATGTTATCCACGTAAGAGTTTGGTGCTTAAGGCATTTTTTGGATATGGCTTATGCAAGAGTTTGGTGCATGGCTAGCACTTCTTGGACATGGGATTTTTAGTAATGTATGCGCAAGAGGTTGGTGCTTGAGGCACTTCTTGGATGTGGCCCATGCAAGAGTTTGGTGCATGACTAGCACTTCTTGGATGCAGGATTTTTAGTGATGTTTGCACAAGAGTTTAGTGCTCGAGGCACTTCTTGTATATGGCTTGCACAAGAGTTTGGTGTGTGGCTAACACTTCTTAGACGCGGGGTGAGTTGGGAGTTCAGATCCATCGCTGGTGATTTGTAATCCTATGAGTCATTTAGTAGGCTCCTACTCACTTTGTTTATGACTCTTCAATTTTTTCCATTGGCCCGTCATAATTACTCCTGCCTCCAGTAAGCGTGTGAGCCATACTGTTGTTAGCTTTCTGCTAGCACTTGCCAAACCGTCTGATCATGCATAGTTGATAGGTTCCCAGATTTAACGGTGGCACTGCGTGCCATGTAAATGGAAGGGGCTTTTCTTTCCCTCTCACTTGCCATTCAAAAATCAAAACTCCCAAGCCCTTCTTATCTATTTTCTCTGCCATTCCCTGTGATTGATCACCATTGTCCACTGCTGTCGGCATCATTTCGACTCTCTGGTTGCAATTTGAATTCTGCTTACTAGGAAGCACTTTTTGCATGCATCTTTAGTCCTTCTACTTCAGTTAATCACGAAGAGTCTTTCTCTCTTTAATTTATGGTTTTTGGATTTCCTTGTTTTATGGTTTGTGTGAGACTTGTTTGCTTATGATTGAAACGTCTTAATGTTAGTTGAAATTGCTTGCTTGTACATTTTCCTTTTGCCTAGTTTGGATTATTTAGGGGTAATCTACCATTAGACTTTAGGGTTTTCGATTACTATTTTAAATCTTGTATTTGTTTTTTGGATTTTTACAGTCTGATGGTTTCATTTCTTTTGTCTTTTAGAGTCTAGGTCTTAGATGTGGTGACCCGAGATGTGCATGACCTGTCATATAGAAAATCATTAACCTTAGCCTTTTGGGTAAGGTTTGCTTGTAGTGACCTGACTGTTTATGTAGATGGGCACAGGTCATAGACGTCAATGTCACCAAATAGGGAGCAATGATGGGCTCAACTCTTTAGCATAGTGGGTGCGACATCCTGATGGAGCGATCTCGAGGAGTGGTGAGGTCGCTGGGGAGTTCACTACTTGTTTAGACCCTATTAGGGACCAAGAGGCCGTTGTAAGTCAGTGACCCTCAAATCATCAGGTGTTCAGCCTATACATTTTGTCTATCCACTTTTGCGATCTTCAGATCATAGTTTGAACATTTCAAATCCCCTATGGATGCCATCTATGGTGCCTTCCTTAGATGACTACGCTCCTTATCCACTTTAGGGGTTTATTGCTATTAGCTTCCCACACCTTGCTGTGGGGCTTAGGTTTCCCATGCACCCATTTATTATTAATTTCCTAAATAAAATCAAACTCTACCCATTCCAACTTACCTCTAACTCTTATGCCTGGCTTACTTCCTTGGCATTGATATATTTGAGGAATAACCTCCCACTGCCATCGGCCAAGGTTTTATGCTACTTGTATAACATTAGATGTGTGAGCATGTCGGATGGGCTTTATTATCTCTTGGCTTGGTTGATGAAGCACAAGAAGATTCTGGCACAGGGGGATGCTAAAGAGAAGTCCAATGTGGAGCATTACAAAACTTGTTGGTTTTATATCTCTTGTCTATCCTTTTGCGATCTTCAGAACTTCAGTTTTGTCCTCACCCTCGGTGAGCAAGCTCAGGACATGCAAGTTTAATGACTTGTTTACATTTGTTTCATTGATCTTAACTTTGTCTCATTTTACAGTTAGGACCTGCAAGAATCCTACTCTTAGAGCTAAAGAGCTAGAAGTCCTAGATCAGTTCACTGCCTCAGGTGATCTTTAAAATGACTTTCGCTTTGATGAAAGCCTTCTTTACTCCCATAAACTCGTATTGGCCATAGGTACTGAGGTCACCAGGGAAATAGGAGTTTGTTGGGTCAAGGAGGTAGTTCTAGCAAACTTCGACAATTATAGGGACATCATGAAACTTATCTTCGAGACACTTCCACTTGACTCTGATGAAGAGGAGACCTTATTGGCTCCCAATGCCAACATAGCTCCTGCTGCTGAAAGCTAACCCTTGCCTTTAGTGTTAGCTTTTTCACAAGAGCCAATTCCTACTCCTTAGCCTAAGGCAACTATTGCAGCCGATGTCACTACCCTTTCTAGGCCCCCTGCTAAGAAGCAAAAGACGAATAAGGGAAAGAAGGTCATTGTCCGCAAGCAAGCGACTCAAGAGGTCAAGGTCGTGAAATAACCTATTGGGCCCAGCTTTAAGACTAAGGAGTACCTCAACACCTTTGTGGACAATGTTGACACAATCCTGAGGCCTCGCAATAGGATCTAGGTGTTGGAGTTAGAGGACTTCACATCTGGGGGATTAGTGGACTATGCATCTCGTCATTGCCTAGTGGTAAGTGGAATTCTTTTATCTGGGTTTTTCCACTTTCTTCATATTTTAACTGTCTAAATTTTCAAAACTTGTTAACATTGGTGAAGTTGGACAAGATGCTCCAAGCCCAAGAAGAGGAGAAAGCAAAGTTTGTGGACGAGCTAGCCATCGTCACTGCTGAAGTATTAGAGTTAAGGGAGAAGGTCAGGGATGCTGAAGCTGCCCTATCTCATGAAATGGCAGATCATGAGGCCATTATACTAAACCTTGGCATTATGATTCATGATATGACCAAAGCGAGGATCGACCTGTACTTGGCTCACTAGCATGCTAAGCGGGTAGTGCAGTAGGTCAAGATTACAGATTAGTGAGTTGGGCTAGCAGAGCAGCGGGCCAGGGAAGCAAGGTGGCGAGCCAAAGACACTTTAAAGGAGTTGGAGATGGCAAAAAAGGAAGTTGCCTCTGGGAAGGAGGAGGTTGCTAAGGTCAAGGCAGAGACTACCTCACTAATTGTGAAAGCAGTAGAAAAGGTAGAGTCCAAGACTAGTGCTACCTTCTTTTACACCCTATGGGAAAAACATCCAGGGTTGGACTTCTCCTTTTTTAGCAAGAAGGCTCCTAATGTTGTGAAGCGCTTCAATAGGAGGGTGGCTAAGGCTTTTTCCTGATAGGGTGCAAGGTCTATGGTTGAGGCTCCTTCTATCGAGGGTGCTCTCCAAGGAGAAAGCGGCTCACAGGTTGCGAAAGTCCTTAGTGACCACGTAGCGGATGTCATTGAAACTCCTTCTCTTGACCCATTGCCTCAAGAAGACCCAATTTCTGAAGTTTCAGCTCCTTAGGCCATGACTTTTTGTAACTTTGTATTCTTTGAACTTTGAAATGAATTTTCAGACTTTGTATGAATTAACTTTGTTGAAGTAACACTAAATGAATTTTTATTTACTCTCCTCGGCTCTCATGCTTGAATACATGAGGCTTGATAAGCTTGTGTGAAGACAAGTACCAAGTAAATTGCTTCAATTAATGCTCTTCATATAATACATCACTTGCTTCTCATGCAAGACTTTATTGAGACTATTGTTCAAATACAAATATAAGATTTCAAAGAATTACATGAACGTTTACACTTATTTCTAAATAATTTTTACAAATATTAGGGGGTCTTTATTGATAATAACAACAAAGATGTTTAGCATTCCAAGCTCGAGGGTACTTTGTCCCATCCATGTCTGCTAGATGATAAGCTCCATGGCTAATAACTTTCTTAATGAGGTACAAGCCTTCCTAGTTCGACTCTAGAGTCTCCTCACTGGCTTTGCGAGCACTAGAAAGGATAATACATAGAATGAGGTCATCAAGTTTATAGCTTCAAGCTTGAACCCTTCGGTTGTAATATCTCATGACCCTATGGTAA
>JANHAO010030376.1:0-10165 GCA_026873985.1 Saraca asoca | reverse complement strand
TTAAATTAGGTACGATTATTAGACCTTGAAAGAGGCTATTAATTAATGAAGGCCAAACCAACCCCAATTGCCTGAATAATTATAACAAAGAAATTTCATGTTATTTGCCAAGAATTATAGATGAGGTGAAACCTCAATCCTAGGCTTTTATTATTACTCTTTGATTTACTTGTCACTTTTATACTTGATCTTTCTCTTTCTTTGTTATTTCTATTTGATTTAGGCAATTCTAAACCGCAATCTTCTGGTAAGTTAAACAAAGATCCCTGTAGGATTCGACCCATATTCACCGGTCTCTACTACATCTACGTCGTGCGCTTGCGAATATTTAAACACACACATCAGCACTCAACTTATGCTATCTGAGGCATAGCTCCCATGCGACCTACCTGAGCCTTTAACTCATGCTAGTTGAGATGCAGCTCTCATGCAACCTACACTCACCTCATGCTAGCTGAGGTGCATTGTGCAACCTACATGGGCATTCAATCTCATGCTAGCTAAGACACATCCACATGACCTACCTGGGTACTTAACTCATGCTAGTTGAGGCGCATCCATACAACCTACCTAAGCACTCAATCTCATGCTAGCTGAGGCACTCAGGCACTCCGATGCTCAAACTTCTTACTAGCTGAGGCACTCTAGTGCTCAAATTTATTGTTAACTGAGAAGCATTAATATGATTGATTGATCATTCAATTTAATATTTTATTTAGCTTTGATTTGTAGAAATCTATTAATGTCAACCTATATGTTATCTTCTGTGATATAACAGAATATCCAACATGACATATAAGAATCATGAAAAAAGTTTATTCATTAAAGACCTCATTCAATGAGGCAAATTTACATATAAAGATTCAAAAGCATAGATCAAAATAAACCTACAATTGTCACGAAGGTTGGTTTCAAAGGACTAAAATGTGATGAGCTGGAAAATCAACAAGCAAACTAACGACTCAAGCTTTCTTTCATCCTCCTCAGCTAAAAGCTCCTCCCTCAACCCTATTGCCCCAAGGCACTTAGAGAAATCGGATGATTAACTGTGCAAGGAGGCAAAAGAACACAGCTGAAAAGAATAAATTCCACAACACAACCATGAGGAGGTTATAAAAATTATACAAAACTTCCCAGGATCCTCAAAGAGGAATTGTCCATAGGAACTTCCTATGCAGCAAGCCATACATACCTCGTAGCATTTCATCAAAGACCCAGATCATCAAAAACATGGGGGCTCAATCAATGCACCCATCAGGTCATTCTGTGAAAAAAGAAGATTTTTCACACCTTATATATAGACTAGTCTGGTTACACCAATGAATCCAGAGACTACCCAGCTACCTTTGATCAAATGGTTTAGCAAAAAGCAAGGCTATCATGCCAACGGCTATAAAACATGCACATTAAATGCATGGATAGACGTAAATAAAATGATAAGGCAAAAGTTTGAGATGACAACATTGTAGACCACAAGTGAAAACTTTTACCAATAACTTATAACTTCCAGTCTGTAAAACAAATTGAAAGTTAGGAGGCTAATGTTATGGGCATATCAGGAGCTCTATAAATGGGTTGGTTAAAGGTCTAATGGATTAGCTCGTCCGAGAAGGGCCCAACCCATTCTAGAGTAAGGTCATGAGAACTAACTAACATGTCACCCAGCATGAGCTCAGATCATCAAATAAGCAATCTTATGTATGAGTACGAAACACTAAAGTCTAGTCTACAGCCAGAGGCATATATTTCCAACTGACAGATCAGTCCTCAAAAATCGACAGCAAGTTGTTGAGCATTTATTACCCAATGCGATGAAAAAGATAGATTTACAATTTATTAAATTACATTTATAACTCCCTACCTTTATAAATAAAAGGAAAAATCATTGTAAAAGACATGAGAAAAAAATGTATATAGAAACCCTACCAAAAAATAGTGATACATGTACTATTACTCTATTAAACTATACAGAGAAAAACCACACAACGGTAAAAACCCTTGGTGTTCATCCTGTTCCTCCCTCTGTCACTCTTTTCTTGCATTTCCCTATATTTCCCTGTAGTTTAGGCTTAAGAACTTTTGGTTGATCAATTGCCAAAATCAACCGTCAACACCACCTATAGAAACTAGCTAACTTATGAAAACTCCTCACCTCACTCATGATTTTGGGGATTGGCCATTCTCTAATGGCTTTTACTTTTTCCTCATTCATTTCAATACTATTGTCACTCATCACATAACCCAAAAAATTAATTTTTACCAAGCAAAAAGAACGTTTATCATGATTGGCATACAATTTTTCATCTTTCAAACATTGCAAAACATATCTCAAATGCTAAACATTTTCATGTTCATTTTTGTTATACATTAGGATATCATCAAAATAAACCACAACAAATTTTTCAATAAAGGCACGTAACACATGATCATCAACCTCATAAATATGCTACAAGCATTTGTCAAACCAAAAGGCAAGACTAACCATTCATGCTAACCATACTTAGTTTTGAAAATGGTTTTTCATTCATCCCTTAGTCTTATTCTATTTTGATGATAACCATGTTTCAAATCAATTTTTAAGAACACACAAGATCTATACAACTCATCCAACATATCATCAAGCCTAAGGATAGGATGTCTATACTTTACAGTAATTTTGTTGATTGGTTGGCAATCACACACATTCTCCATGTTCCATCCTTCTTAGGCACTAACAAGACTGGGACTGCATAAAGACTCATGCTCTCTCTAATGTAACCTTTGGCCATAAGCTCCTCTACTTGTCTTTGAATTTCTTTGACCTCTTCGGAGTTTGTTCTATAGGGTGGCTAATTTGGAATGGAGGCTCCAGGAATGAAATTAATTTGGTACTTTATTCCCCTTGATGGTAGCAAACCCTATGGCATTTCCTTGGGGACAAACTCTTGATATTCTTGCAAAACTAACTCAATAGAACTAGATAAAGCATTAGTTTCATGATTGACATTCAAAATAGCACCTTTACACACAAGAACTAGCATAGGCCAATTGCAATACAAGCCTTGCCTAACATCACTAGCCTTAGTAAATACACTCTATATTTTTTCTTGATTTTGTGTTTTCTCAACTCATTTTTCTCACTCTTTTTCTCCACTCTTTTTCTTTTTTTCTCCACTTATCTTTTCTTTATTTTTCTTTCTTTTCATTTGATCTTCCAAGATTTGTTTAGGGGTGAGGGGTACAAAAGTAATGGATTTGTTACCCTTCATGAAGCTATACCAATTTAGGAAGCCATCATGGATCACATGCCTATCAAATTGTCAAGGTCTTCCAAGCAATAAATAGGTTACTTGCATGTGAACAACATCACACAAAATTTCATCTTGATACTACCCAATGGAGAAGGCCATTGCCACTTGTTTTCTCACCTTAACCTCCCCACTTTCATTCAACTATTGTAACTTGTAAGGAGTAGGAGGGTTCAAGGTAGGCAAAGACAATTTCTCCACCATGATTGTACTAGCAACATTAGCACAACTCCCCCCAACAAAAATTACATCACAAACCTTTCCTTTTACATGGCATCTAGTGTGAAAAATATTCTCCTTTTGTTCTTCACTTCCCTCCTTAGCTTGGGCATTCAAAACTCTTATTACAACTAGTGCCTATTCTTCAACTACCACTTCTAACAATTCATTGCTCTCTTTACTACTTGAATTGGACTTTTCTTCCTCCTTTTCTTGTTCATTAGTCGATTCAACCTCCTTATTACCCTTCAATGTCATGGCTCTTCTATTAGGACATGCAAAGGCATAGTGGACGTGACCCAAGCACTTAAAGCAGTTGATGTTTCTTTGTTTTTGTGGTATCTCCAACTTGTCTTTGCCTTATGAATCCTCTCCTTTAGGTCTTGAAGAAGTTTCAGCCATGGGCTTCTTATAAGCTTTGGCATCTCTTTGCTCTTTCTTCTTGTCATAATTTGTCTTCCAAGAGAAACTTTATTAATGAGCAAACTTGGAAGAAATCCTCCTTTTTAGTTGTCTTTCCACCTTTATGGCCATGTGGACCATATCTTCCAGCTCCACATAGTGTTGCAGTTCAACTGCATTAGCAATGTCTCAGTTTAGACCATGGAGGAACCAAGCTATAGTATCCTCCCTATCCTCCTCTACATTAGCCCTTATCATTGCGACCTTTATCTCTTTGTGATAATGTGTAACACTCTTAAATCCTTGAGTAAGGCCTTGAAGCTTTTGGTACAACTCTCTATAGTAGTGTGAGGGAACAAATCTCTTCCTCATAATTGTTTTCAATTCTTCCCAAGTGGACATAGATCTCTCAAAATTTATTCTTTTACCTTTCACAAGTTAATCCCACCAAAAAATGGCAAAATCCATAAAGTCCATAACCATTAATTTCATTTTCTTCTCTTTCAAATAGTTGTGACATTCAAAGATTAGTTCAACTTTGTTTTCCCATTCAACTTTCTTTCACTAAGGCCATTAATTTTCATATTTATTCTCTCAAATTATTGTTGCATTGCTCTTAAAGTAAACATCACTTCATTGAGTTATGAACCACTACCTTCCTCCATTTTTTAGAATAAAATTCTGCAAGAGCCTCACCAAACACTCACCTCAAAAGTATTTAAAACACTTCACTTGTGTTTTGCACTCAAAATTAGGCTTTTTCCCCTAATGAGATCACAACACTCTTTCCTTTTACCACTCTTATCTACTCTCCTTAAAGTCCTATTGGAACTAGGAAATAAAGTCTTGGAGTTCACAAGATGTAGTAATCAATATCACACAACACTCAAATAACTCTAATGTGGCATGAAATAACAAGAACAAGGAGTAAGGAATTAACAAGTAAGCATAAAGAATTAGATAGCACAAGCCAAGAAGTTTCAAGTAGTAGGGTCAATTATAGTGCAAAACCAAAAATTGTAGGGAGAAATCACAAAGTTGTAGCAAAAATAACAAGCAATTGTACCCTAAATTAAGTTTCTAAGGTAGAATATTGATCATGCTTTCCAAACAAACATATTCAAATTGAATACAAAGGAGTAATATCTTAGAAATGAGTTCAAATTATGGGTTGAATGGAACTCAAAGTTACAAAAAAAAATTTGTTGTTCACAAAAAAATTTCAAGATAGCACTTATTGCTTCCTTTTTCTTTTTTCTTTGCTCTTTCTCTTTCATTTTGTTCTTTCACAATTTTCTTCACTTTTGTTTTTGTTATTCCACTAGTATTTCCTCTTCTTTCTTTTGTTTTTCCAAATAATTCACTTATTGTTTAGAATTTCTTTCAACTCTTGTGACCACAAATTGAGCAACCAAAAGGAAGTTACTCAACCACAATTGACCTAAGTCAAGTTCCCTATGAGTGCACTCAAAAGGAAGCTGTTCTTGGGATAAAACACAATCAAAATTAAGTTAAGATAACAGCAAAATTGCAAGGAAAAATTATGGAAAAGTTTCTACCAGTAGTAGGGGATTTTGGATAACCACACAAAACTAGATGCAATTGAGATGAAAATGGCACCAAACCACCACACTAATGGATAAGCAAGCACAAAGCAAAGGACACTCAAAAAAATTATCAAACACTTAAATGCAACAAGGTAAACAGTGAAAATTTTGCAAAACTTGTAGTAGAACCTTCAACAAAATGAGCAAGGAAATGAAATAAAATGAGCAAAAAAATTTTTAATATAACAAAACTAAGATCAAATACTTAATGTGCCAGTAGAACACAAAAATTTTCTACACAAAATTGTGGCAGAAAAATGAAGAAAACTAAAGCAAAATTGAAGTAAATTTGGCACAATTTTGAGTAGAAATTTTAGCACGCAAGTTAACACATAATTGGATAATAATTGGCAAGAAATTGATGAACAAAATTGGACTAAAAATAAGGGACATAGCAAAACAAAGATGCAGAAAAATGGAAGCATAAACAAAAAGAAAATGAAAAGATATCACCTAAATTGGAAAAGCCAAAGCTTTGATACCAAATTGATGTGATCTCTCATGGAGATACCTATAAACATACTCCAATTCAGCAAGAATTCAGCAACAAATTGAAAAGAAAAAAGAATGATATTCATGCCACACTTTAAAGAGGTAGGAAAAGAGTGATAAGTGAAAAAATTGACACCACAAAGAGTAGACTTTTTGATAAGTCTCAAGTTCTAGTAAAAACCCTAAGAAAGTACTCTCTCAAGAAGAAACACTTCTATTTCATAAATTCATCAAATCTGAATGGTGAGGGAAATATGCCTTCCCTAATAGTAATTACTCACCAAAGATGCACTAAATTAATGTCCAAACAGGCCTACTAAGATACCAAACAAAATTAGCTAAAAACACATAAGTCCAAGCCTTTACAATTAGTCAAACAAAAGCCATAAAAAATGACCCAACCAACCCCTTAAAATATGATACCTAAATAGTAATAAAATAGCCCCTAAAAAATACACATAAAAGGTCACAAACTACTTACAAATGTTACACTAAAATATCCTAAACTAAGCTCAAGAAATTAGTCATAGGTGACACAAAAAAAGGCTACCATATTGGAGCAAAGTGAATGACAAATTAATGCTCCAAGTGGTTGCCATGTTGGATAATCAAGTGGCCCTAAGTGGATGGCATGACTTCTATGCAAATAACACTTAAATTCCCAAAGCCTTGCTCCCCATATGAGCTCTAAAATGTGTGAAAAAGCCCTTGATTTACTTCCTTTGTCTTCTTTGCCTTGGCTTTAGTCATAGGTCTACTTGGTAAGTGTAAAGCCTCTCGATGATCCTTGGTTTGATTTCTTATGTTCTCATCATAAGTCCTTTTAACTCTTGAATTTTGTAAAGGTTCACAAGTTAGGGCTTAAGTGTGAGTGATACGCTTGTAGAAATCTCATAGTTAAGAATTATGCCTTCGTATGAAGCTAAAAAATTCTTAAATTAAGAGGTAAGATTACTTGTACCTTATTGTAAGGGATACTCAAAGAACAAAAGTGCTAGTGGATAACTGTTAAGGTTGGATTTGACCTTAAAATAGAGGAGTAAACCCAAAAGGATGACTTTTCCTTTGGACCATCGAATCTTGCTATCATTCTCTTTCCCTACTTTTTTACTTTTCATACACTTTAATTACTTATCTTCGTATGCTATTTACTTAATCTTTTATTTCTTTGTTAATTTCTCTTGTTAAGGGCAAGATTTTTTAAAGTATAAACTTGTATTTTAAACACCAATTTACCCCCTCTTAATGTATTTGTCCTATCAATATATTCCTAACATTGGGTGGTCATGATGCTTTGCTAGAAGCTAATCATGATTTATGAATTTATTTAAACAATTTAGGGAAATTGTGTTTGAATTAAAAGGAGATTTAATTCAATTAAACTAGTAAAAGTTTGTAAATAAATTTATTGCTAACATATATGGAAACCTAATAGATCACACACACTAAAATCTCTTTGATCCAAAATCAAGAAAAAGTTAAAATGTAAAATATTTTGAATTCAAGTGTTGAATTAGTAAGCATCTTAAAAATTTAAAATGATTAATTAAGTGCTCTAATTTGATAAGAAGCATTAATTAATCAATTATTGAATAATTCTAATAGAAATTATAATTATTAAATAGTAGCAAATTTCTAATGTTGATATTTGAATGTTGTAAGAACATTATACTAATTTTAGAGGAGATCATAAGTGAAAGAATGGTTCCTCAGTTATAAAGTTATTTTAATTAATAAATTAAAATAATTTAAAAATTATTGCTTAAAAGAGTTTATGAGTTTGGGCTCATAATTTGGGCTTATGGGACATAAGAGAATAAGTGTGAAGGTTAATGAGTTTGGACTCATTATCACCCAAGCAAAGAGTATAGACTCCTTAGGCCAAAAGGATAACACACAAGTCTAGAGTATTAACCCTAGCCACATAGCCCATCCACCTGGAGAAGTAGATGACACAAGCAAAGGAAGCCCTAGATTATGGGTTACTCTTACTTCCTCTTCACTCTTACTTATGCTCCAATCTCTTCTATTTAAAAAGGAAAAATGCCTTACGTACACAATACACCAACCCCAGTACATGTGTTATACACCCAATACTCTTTCTATATGATCTCTCTTCTATTCTCCTCTTTGTATTCAAACACTAACCCTAGCCAAGTAAATTCATGATTCCTTAGAGAGCTAACACCTTTTAAGTTAAGGAGTTTATTTTCCTATTCTACCTATTGCATGAATATTGGTGAAGGCTTTGAATAAAATTAGCTTTTATAGATCACCATTGGTATTAGAGATCAAATCTGAAGAAAGTACCTGTTATATGAGAAATTTGGTTTACCCTAGGTGGACCTGTGAGCAGCCCGAGAGCGATAAGGGATCAACTCATGAAATGCTCATACCACTCTGCCATCAGATCACGTCATAAAACGAGCTCGACCTCGACTTACCCGAGGATGGGCACATCCCCAAGCTGAGTGATGCAGTCAATGAAGTACCACTAGTGACCTGAGAGCTTGCTATACCGAAGGCCCATTCTTACTCTGCCTAGGAGACACGTTGGACCCACCTATTGAAGATAATCTGCAGTAGCTGAATAGCAAGATTTTGCCTGTCCAATCCGATTTGTATAATAAATGTTAATGTAATAGCTTTACTACATATGAAATTACTATTATAACCTCCTCTACTCTATAAATATGAGGAAGGAGCCCTCAGTAAAAAAGGAAAGATCATCTTGGATACAGGCAAACACTCTACCAAAATAGAGATAGTACATGTATGCTAAAAGTCTGTAAAAATACTTCCACCATAATACACTACCATGGACATAGGGTCCGTGATATACGGATTTAGCCGTACCACGTTAAAAATCTTGTGTCTCTTTATTGCTCTTCCCTCCATCTTTATGTATTTCTGCTGATTTATTGTATTTGAACCAATTAAAGGTCAAAGATCCCGAAAGAATCCTCCCGTTGGCCGGAGTTTGGCTCAATACCAAATTTCGACGTTAACATTTTAGTACCGTCTGTGGGGATCTCACCTATTCTAGTTCATCTCCCATTGTAATGGCCAAAGGAAGAGCCATTAGAGCTTCAAATGTGCAACCCAATTTTCCAAAGGGTCATGTCTTGATGACAGACTTATCCACTACTCCTGTCATCGAAGTAACCACTGGCATCCCTCCAGCCAGTTTAGTACAACCAATTCCCACCCTTAATGGCATCAATAGAGTGCAGACCTAACTTCAGTGCCAGGAAAAACTTGAACACATGATAGGAGAGCTGGCTAGAATAATTACATTGCTAGCACAAGATGTGTAGAGACGGGTCAAAGCCTCAATGCCCATGGGTGTTCTCCTCAGCAGCAAGCTTAGTGTTTGGGCAATCCCAATCAAGGCAATTCTCTAGCTCGCTACTCATAAGGGCAGACCCTAAGTCATAACCCTCGCGACAATGAAGATTAAAGGACCCAACAATAGTCCAGTCAGTACTCTGGGGTATGAGACCCATTAGTCGGAGAGTTATTTCAGAAGATAACTTAACTGGAGGAGCACCTTCGAACTTCAAGTGATCAAGCTCGTTATGAGGAACGGTCACCACTCTCCGAGGAGATCGAAACTCGAACTCTCCCCCTCAAGCTCAAAGTCCCCGTGATTCCATTGTACAATGGGGATTCCGATCCTTATGATCACCTGGACGCATTCAATGTTCAAATGGATTTGCAAACAACTGATCCCTTGATCAAGTGTTGGGTGTTTCCGGCCACATTGGGAGGTGTACCTCGGGCTAGGTTTAGGAGCCTCCCAGCTCACTCAATTGTTAGTTGGGAAGACTACCAACAAAAATTCATCAACTAATATTGAGCATTGAAGAGACAACTTATGCCCCTTGTCATCTCATCATGGTCTTTTAGCGCAAGC
Organism: Saraca asoca; assembly: GCA_026873985.1. Classification (NCBI taxonomy): domain Eukaryota; kingdom Viridiplantae; phylum Streptophyta; class Magnoliopsida; order Fabales; family Fabaceae; genus Saraca; species Saraca asoca. The sequence continues at coordinate 242 of JANHAO010030376.1, read as the reverse complement.
ACGAGTCACTGATGTATTGTTTAAATATCTGCAAGTGCACGGCATAGCTATAACTAGTACTGGCAAATACGGGTCGATCCCACAGGGAAGTTATTTTAATTGCTAGAATCTTTACAATTTTACTATCCAAATCAATAATGAAGAAATAAAGCAAATCAATAAAGAGAAGCAGAAAATAGAATAAGAAATCACTTAAAGCAAGAAAGAAAGTAAACAATTAATTAAAGAGAATATCAAATGCA
>JANHAO010030375.1:0-10163 GCA_026873985.1 Saraca asoca | reverse complement strand
AATTGATTGATTTTACTATACACTACAATTGAATGGCTTTTAGATTATTATGGATGGTATTGGATTGGATTTGTAGCATTGTTATGTGACAATCAGGTACTAAAAAAAATGGCTGTAAAAGCTGTTCATTGACTGAATTTATGTGTCAATCAGGTTCCCAAAAAAATGACGACAAGAGTTGTTCATTGGCTGAATGCCTGAACAATTTTTTTTCCAAGCTTTAGCATTTTGCGATCGAAATATCCACCGTAAAATTCAGTCGCCAAAAATTAAACACAGAAACAGCGACTGAAGGGTTTGGCCATAGAGTTATTCTGCCTTTTTGCGACCAACATTCGGTCACAAAAAATGAACCAGCGACCACTGGGTATGGTCACAAATTTGTAGACACCGAAACAGCGACTAAAATATTTGGTAGCAAAATTAAAACTGCGACCGAACTTCTATAATCTTAGTCACAAAAATATGTGGTGGCTAATTCGGTCGCTAATCTCAATTACTGAATTGTTTCGGCCGCTGGTTGTTTTGTGACTATGGTTTTAACCACTCTTGAGTTTTGGTCTCTGTTCGGTCGCAAAGAGCTTCTGTGATCGAAATTCAACTTTTAGCGATTGAAAAATTCGGTCACTAAAATGTATTTTTTTTGTAGTGAGGAGCACAAATTTGAGTGAGAAGCAATCAGTGGTCTAAAACAAACACAACCCATAACATAGAAATATAAGAAACAAGGATTGAAGGAATTAAAAAAAAATAGAACAAGAAGAAAATAAAAAAGGGAAGCGATTGATGGCAACTCAAGAACTCATGCGATGGCTGACGCAAGCGAAGTCGCAGGTGAAGACACGGTTGCGACGGCTGAAGCAGTGGACACCGGAGACACAGTCAATGTCAGTCAAGCAGCAAGCATGCGTGAGTCTCTGTCTGTCGAAGAAGAAGGAGACGCTATCTAAGGCATTGGTTTGGAGAGCAAAGACCAATTTGTTTTCTTTAAATCCAATTTGTTTTTGTAATTGTAATGGTTTCTGCTTTATTTTTGTTATTTATTTGTTTTTACTTTTTATGTTTTAGTTTTATTAGTTTTCATTTTTTTAGAATGGTTTCCTTTTTTTTTTTTTAATATTTGCATATTTATTTGGTGTGTCTGGTTAGTGAATATGCTTGTCCAAACTCTTTAAAAAATCAAAATTAAAAAAAAAATTAGAGTCATATGGAGACGTCTTTGTGTCTGATATGTCTCAAATATATAAACGATTAAGAAAATGATGTATCTGTGCTTCCTAATCATAATTGAGTTGATATATTTAATTATATATATATATATATATATTATTCAATGAATAATCCAACCTTTTTCTCAAGTGACTCTCTTTTACCCGTTTGCTCAAACCTTCTCCATGCAGACCACAATTAATCCTTTTCTAGCCATAGTTTTGGAAAATGAAAAAAGAAAGGAGCAAAGCTACCAACATCAGGCATGTCTTCTTTCGTGTCATTTGCATCTTGTCTTAATCATGCATGAAATTGATATGAACAATTTCACAAAGAAATAGAAAAAAAAAATTCAATGTCACCCAGAAACAATGTGCCCCACATTGACTTAAAATTCTTGTGAACAAAGACAAAAAGAAGACTGAATGAAAAAGTAAAAGAGATGGAATTTTTAATGCAGAAATGGAACTGAACTTTGATTGCCGAATGACTATTAAAGAATAATTTACAACAACACACAATGACACCCAATAGTCATCACCAATAAGACCATAAGTACCTAAATATATAAACCCAAATTAACTCATCACCTACACAATACACAAATTAATGCCACAGTCACTTAAATATAGAAACACTCCATCATGCCCATGACATATATTTTTGTTAAATTTTCCCCATGACTTTTTTAACACTAAAACTCAACTAAGAAATTCTTGCATACTTCATTATGACATATATTTTTGTTCCGATTTAATCAAATAAATTCATTTTTCATTTTGTGACGTTTATGTATTTTAAAAATCCAAATTTTCAACTTTTAAAACATAAAACTGACAAATAATTTAGATTAATTTAATAGAAATAATAACCCACATTTTAATTGAAGTATGCAAGAATTTCGTGGCCCAGATACCCAGAATGAACAACCATGAGGGCCAATGGAGAAGTTGTGGTCTTCTATATATCTCTAACTTCGAAAACGTTCCTGTTCTTGACAACAATATCGTACATGTGTATGGACTTGAACTTGTTGAAATGCTTTGGGAGTGAGATAAGGTGAACGGTAGACCTCTTGTGGAACTGAAGGAGCTCAGGGTCGTCGTAGTACCTTTCCCAACCCAGCGAGCTCAGCCTCCCCTCAAGGTCGGCATAGGAGGTTATGACTTCGTTTGTTGGCGTGTGAACCAACACTTTCCTCCTTGCGGTAGAGCCCTGCCGGCTTCCGTCCACCGATTCCGCACCCGGATTCCCAGCTTGTCGGACCACGCCGTTCTTGAAAACCCATACGCCGGACATTCTTGAGGCTAGCTTGCAGGTACAAAAATAAAGAAGAAGAAGAAGACGTGTTTCGAGGGTTTTGTAGAAGTTGGAGACTTGAGGTGTTGTGAGAGAGGAGAGATTTGGGTGTCTATAAATAGGTGAAATTACGGGGTGATGAGGTGGCTTTTGAAGATGATATACCCTTAATTTAAAGTACGAGAAGATTTGTGGGTATTACTTACTTATTATATTTTTAAACTTTTATGAATTAAAAACAAATTTATTGAGTGTAAAATATACGATCGTATGTATTTAATGTAATATCATTTTTTATATTTTGTATGTAGAACTACAATGGAAGATACATAGGTGAAATAAAGGGGTGATGAGGTGGCTTTTGAAAATGATATACCCTTAATTTAAAGTACGAGAAGATTTGTGGGTATTACTCACTTATTATATTTTTAAATTTTTATGAACTTAAAACAAATTTATTAACTGTAAAATAAATGATCGTATGTATTTAATGTAATATCATTCTTTATACTTTGTATGTAGAACTACAATGGAAGATACATTTAAAATTTTAATTTTATGATAGCATTAAAAATTTTAATATTATTGTATTGTTGTGTTTTCATAAATAAAATAGTCTTAAAATTTTAGCATTTACACTCAACCATAACATAAATGGAGAACAGCATTTAAAGTCTTAAAAAAAAGGTCTAAGCTAGGTGGGGACCTGGTGAGGGGGAGTCCTAAGCCAAGGATACAATAGGACAGGAAGTGCATATTTGGGAACATTTATTTGCCTATTTGGTCATAATCGGATTGGGGGGAATCCTTGTTTTCCATTTTTCTCATTTGATCAGTGACTTGGTCCAAGTATACAGAAAGACTTTTTATCCTAAAAAAATTGGAAATGAAAAAACAACTATGTCTATTTTGTGCACATATGTAGATTGGGTCATGAAGATGTTTTACCTATTGGAAATTAAATTCAGCAGCCACAAAACTATGACAGCTATTTCACTTCAACACATAAATAATAAAAATTGCACTTATATACATATTAATGGTTTATCACTACTTGGAGGAAAAAAATACGAATAATGTAAACTCAGTTTTAATAGTTAGAATGAATAAAAGTTTAAGAATCGTAAATTTTAATCTTGATGATGACTTTTTAATTAGGAAGGAAAATACAAGTGAGAGAAGATGGAGAATTTGGAGAAATATAAACTGGAATTGAATGGGTGTGGAATAAGTTTCTTTAGGAAGAAAGGGCGGGATGCTCGTGGCACTGTAGACCTAAGATGATCAAAGTATAATGCCCTTTCACAGAAGTTCTTCTAAAATGGACAATTGTTTGTGGGGAAAGATCAACAAGTGTATAGTAGTGGAAGGTGGGGACCATAATATAGGAATTGATTCTCGTTGTCAGTTGTGGAAGTGTTATTTTGCAAAGCAACACATATCTCAATATCCTACATGGGAGTTGCTCATCAACGTGTCAATCTATTTTAAGTGAATGCATTGCATTTGATGCAGCATTTTGTCATGTTACATCAAAAAGAACCCTTTTTTTGGTTACTTTTGGCATCTGTGTTCATTTAACACAATCAACATTAAAATTGTTTTACTATTTGAAATTAGAAAAGTTAGTAATTTAAAATGTGATTTTAGTGTGAAAAATTAATATAATCTATATTTAAAAAATGAAAATCGATCAGGATATACAGTTATGAAATTAAAAAAATATATATATTCTTTTTAAGGTTACATCAATTGATGCCAACAGCATTTTAAATCACGGGATGAAGCCAATACTTAATTCAAATTTTGCTAAACCTAAACGCTATATATACAAACATCACCAATAGCTTTAAAGACAATATTTATAGGTAATTGCTTCCAAATGACCAAACACAAACACTACTACGTTGTGTTGAGCCCTTAAAAACCATGTTTGTGGTTAGCATGCACCTGACTTTTTCATGTGATCAACCAATTACATATCTCCATATATACACTAAGAGTTCCAGCTAGGCTCATCATATCTGTACATCGAAGTTTCTGGAAAATAGGGCAAAATGTCCATGAAGAGCAAGCAAAAACAACTTGGGAAGGAATAAAAAGTAAACTATGGATTCCAAGGACACTATCAGAAGTTCAAACCCAACCAAATGAAAGTTGATGAATCAAAGTTGCAAGGATTAGGGCACAAATACTCTTTAACCCAACACCATGGTCGTGGCATTGCTTAATTTTGTTTCATCTTTGGTCCTTTGACGCAGTCCTAAGCCGACCAAGCTTTTCATTTGCCCTTCTCATGGCAAAGATTTTGTTGCGGGTCTTCTCCTTTTGTCAGTTTCTCTCAAATTCCTTTTGATCCCCATTATTGGATCACCCTTGATTTTTCTCAATTTCTTGTCTAATTGCTTTATACATAATAACATAAATAATTTATTTTTCATCTATTTTACTCTTTAATAGATTTTTGTATTGTATCATATGCTGTACATGTGACATATTAGAAATTTTTGTGTAATTTACATATGACTGCTCATATCATTGTTATTTTTTTTTTTTTTTGGGTGATGAGATAAGTGATAAATTACTTAATACATACATATACAATGTTTTAAGTTTGAATTTAGATCATTGAAAAAAAGAAGGTTCTAAGGATAATAATAAATGCCAATATACGACTAAAGATGTTAGTGTTGCTCATATTATTTTGATAGTGCACTTTGTAGTTTATTGGTAATTATATAAAGATTTTGACAACATTTAGGCCTTCAATACTCTTGTATAATATATATTCTTATGTACTAGGCATATCAGTGCAAGAAGATTATAGCTAATCAATCAAGTGGGGCAAAACTCATGAGGGAATTAACACTCCTTTTCAATTAATTTGAAAGAGAGACTACTAAAGATAATTTTCCCTAACCAATTATCCCTTTCTAGCATCTGAATTACATCTAAGTGGCATAAATGAATTGTTCTCTTTCTAGTATCAATTTTTGTCTTGAAATTTATGCATATGTTGCAGAGCATATAGTGTTTGATTTAAAATTTTCTTCCTCGACAATGAGAGTTTGATCATTATAGATCATTCTAGTATTTGTTTAGAATTTATTCTTTATAAGTTCTTGTTATTGAAGTATCCTGTACAAGTACATATATCAAATACTCACGAAAAGAATAATCTATAGTTTTTGAGGTTGATTAATGACATAGATAGTTAGGTGGCATCATAAATTTATTTTAATTGCAATATTCAATATATATTGATAATTAATGTTAATTTTTTGAAAAAGTACTACTGTGCATACGTTGATATATGCAGACAACTTTCGAATATTAACGATTAAATCATATGAGTTTAACATGTGAGATCCAAATGCATTTCTGTAATAAGTGAGTGTTATATGCATATAAAAGATTCATGTTAGCTTCAACCATTATTTTTGAGATTTTGCCCATTATATTTGTATCAATAAAGTTATTCTAGAGAACCTCTATGGTTGCCTCAAAACGGCCATCTTTCTCAATAGGATAGCTTCTTTAATCCAATGTCACCATTCAGAATCACACAGAGTTGGCTCCACAGAACATGAAAAACTATCGCCAGCTTCTTCCAGAAACAAACACACACAAAAAGCCCAGGTGATTGTCCCTTAGAAAAAGCCAAAATCTAAGTCCTATATCTAACTAAACCAGATACTTGGCATCCTTCAGATGTTTATGTCTTTCGATATTAGCCTCTTCTTTTAAAAGAAGACCTATGATCCATCCTAATCAGAAAAGGAAGTGGTTGGCTACGGTTTTTAAATTTGTTGGTTAAATATATGTTGCATTCTGCATTCAGTTTCAAAAGATCATTAAGTAAGAATCAAAGTTTAGAAAATAATATTTGTTTTGATTATTTAAAATTGACCATGTTTGTCTTAATTTAAGCCTTGAATTGACATGTATGATTTGATAACCACAAATTTCAATTATTTACAATTATAAATGTTTTAAATATCAATGATTTTGTGATCATGAAAAATATGTACCTAGTTATTAGGAGCTTATATTTCATATTATAGAAATATAATGAAATCATTTATATACCTTCTCTGAAAAAAAATTAACAATTGACATGGCTTCAACCAAAGTTAAGAGTTTAATTTGTGCTCTTGTTACTACTCTGTTATTTAAATTTTGGGATATGAAGTAGATTTGTCTATACTTCAAGTTCAAAAGTCTTTCAAGTACATAAGAGTTGTATTATACTTAGAAATATATTAAAGCCACACTTAAACTTTCTCCTAACCTATAAACTTTCAGATTAAATTGATTATACACTTTACATTAATTATAATATTTAATAAGATTAGGAATAATAACATGTACCAATTTATAAATCTACAAGAGTAACAAAAACAAAAAAGGCCCTTCTAGCAATCTATATCACACTTTAATAAAAGTAATGCAAAGTTTAACTATTAATATACATGTAGCAGGTTGATCTCTATACACTGGATCTCCACAGCTTTTGGTTCATAATCAAGACGAATAACAAAAATTGTGATAAAACTCTTTACCAATGCTAGGTGGGACCAGGAGATAAGATGCCTTCATCCATATGTACTGAGGGAAACAACTGTATAGCATAAGGCTAAAACACTCATAATGCTTGTTGCTTAGCCCTAAAGATAGAATTTGAACTCTAAAAGAGATTTCCCAAATGATCTCATATATATATATATATATATATATATATATGTTAGAAGTTAATTTTGGTACCTTAAGTGTGAATGGGGGGCCGGTTTGGTCTCGCCTTAGGTATATGAACTTATTCTCCATGGTACATAAAAAAAATAATAATAACACAGGAAAATGTGATTGATTACCAAATTATATATATATATATATATGAAAATTTATTAAAATGGGGATAGATGAAAGGTGAGGATGAGGGAATTTCGAGATGGAATAAGGATAAAATTAAAGGTAAGGAAGAATGGTTTGTTTGATTATCTATTGTTAGGTTAATGCCTAACTTTGATTAATTAAAAATGAGGGAATTCATGTATTGATTTTGAGAATAAAGTACAAAACATAGGGAATATAGGATCAATTCTATTCATTAGGGCATATTTAAGAGAGATTTTTTTTTTTTTTTACCATATTCCTATTTTATTGACAATGAAAAAAAGGCAAAAATCATTGATTTCTGATTAAAGTATCTAATTAAAGAATACATGAGATTTTGCTTTATTAATTTGATGTCTTTATTATTCCATTACAGGATGCAATGAATGCTACTAATTATATGTTTTATTATTCTAATTAGGGTTTTTCTTTTATATGTAGGTCTATGCCACCTAAAAAGTATGTAGATGCTACTCTGTTTATCATTTGCGTGTTGTATTTATGAGGATGTTTGATAAAAAAAAATTATTAGTTATTAATTGATTTTAGAGATTTTAATTGTTTGATTAAGTTAATTAATTATTTTCATATTTGGTAAATGACTATTTAATTAGCTTTTTGGCATTCAAAAAATTAAATAATCCAATTTTTTCAATTAGCTATTTAATATTTAGGGTGCAAAATGATTTCATTATCCCAATCAATTCAATTTTTGACACCCTTATCTTTGATACATAAAAAAATCCTTATAAAAAATGTGCATGAAATATATTTTATGATAAATTATTTTTCAATTAACTCATATACATTAAATATATTCTTTAATCATTTTTCTTATTTCTCTCACCATCAATTTATAATAAATAACAACATGAACCATGACAATTAGTAATATAAAAACTTATTTTTTATTTAAAATTTTCTATTTCTTATTAAAAAATTATAATAAATTATAATTATTTCTTTTTGAAAAGAAAATCTAACAAGTATGATAAATTATAATTCTTTATTTTTTAAAAGAAATATAAAAATAATAAATTATAATGATTTATATTTAAAAAAACTAATAAATATAATAAATTATAATTTTTTATTTCTTAAAGAAAAATCTAATGAATAATAAATTACAATGATCTTTTCTAAAAATAATTGATAAATAATATTTTAAAATATAAAATATTATTAAAGAAAGATAATACTCAAATAAATTATAAAATATACTTATGCCCTTATATGTTATTTTATATATAAATAATTTATTTTATCAAATTTCTTTATACAAACAGTTAATGATATTAACTAATTAAAAAAATTAATACAATCAACTATCAATTAATCACTAATGCAATCACTAATATTCAATATAATTAATCGATTGCTAAACAAGGCTTATATTCATTTGCATATTTAGAATGTATCAAACACGTTATTCTCCATTTATAATATCTTTTTTTCCTATAAAATATCATATCTTTATATTCATGCCCGTGGTCATGCATCTTAATGTACCAAACGCAATAACGTCACCTTTTTTTAGAATAACTTTCATCATCTTCTTTATGCGAAAATTACAAGGGGTAATCCTGGTTTATAACGTGTTCTATAATTTGTAGTCCATTAATAAAAAAAAAGGTTTAATTACATTCTTTAAAATGTGACACTACAAGAAAAATCTAATTTTCCAACAGAATATTTCAACGAATTTTATCCATTGAAATATTCCCACGGATTTTTCAACGGAACTTATTCCATTGAAATATTCCCACGGATTTTTAGTCCGTTGTAATAATTCAACCCGGAGTGTGAATATTCCAACGGAATAACATCCATTGGACAATTCGTTGGAATAATCCAACGGATATTAGAACGGACATGTATCCGTTGGAATATTCCAACGGATATATTCCGTTAAAAAGTTTCTGTTGGAATAATCAAAACACGCTTAAATAATACGGCGCGTTTTGATTATTTATTGAATTCCAACGGAAAATTCCGTTAGAATTTCCGTTGGAATTTTCAAAACACGCTTAAATAAAACGGCGCATTTTGATTATTTATTGAATTCTAACAAAAAATTTTTGTTGAAATTTTTGAAACCCTTAAACTTGTCCCCAAATTCATTTCTGCAGATTTGGCCGAAAAATCACCACAGCGTCCGCAACGTCCGTCGCTTTTCTTCGTTGTGTCGTCCTCTCTGATGAGATTTCTTCGTTATGTTCGATGTTTGAAGTTGCATTTGAGCCATAGTAAGGTAAAATCCCTTTTTTAAAAATTTTTACCGATTTGTTCGTTTGTTTCTTCGTGTTTTGGAGGATTCAGCCGCAGTTTGCATTTTGTTCTCTTCGCAGTTCGTTTGTTTCTTGTTTTGCTGCTGAATTTGATTCATTTGTTCTAAGTTGATGTATATGTGTTTTGCTTGGATTTAGATTTACATCTGTATATGCTCAATGAATTTTCTAAGTTGCTGTATATGCTCAATGAATCGTCGAAATAGATTTAGATGTGGGAGGGTTCTTGGACGATCATAGACCAATTTGCAAACCTATTCGATTTTTTTTTATAAAATAATTTCTTTTTAAAATAAGTTTATAATTGTCTAGAATAATATATATTAGGCATTAATTCATTATTAAAAAATTATTAAAATAAAAATATAAAAATATAAAAATAAATAAATTCAAAATTAAAAACAGATTGCTCATAGGCTTATCTAATCCATTGATAGAATAGGTCAAACTTCTTCTTAAAAGGTTTTAAAATTT
>JANHAO010030374.1:0-10161 GCA_026873985.1 Saraca asoca | reverse complement strand
CCCCCCTCCCTCCTCCCCCCCCCCCCCCCCCGGCCCCCGTTTTTTTTCCCATTACTTCGAAGGGGCTGAGAAACGTGGGGAGGCCGGAACGGGGTAAGGGAATCAAACTCCCACCCTCTAGTATACCACACTTTAGAAGGCAAAGTTATTGATTGGGCATCAAAGGATTATATTAATTATTAGGTGATTGTATCAATGGCAGACGATAACTAATTATATTTATTGATTTGATTAATTAAAAGTATCAATTATTGATTTAAAAATATTTAGTAAAATTAACTATTTACTATTAATTATCTGTATATAAAATAACATATAAGAATATTGATATATTTTATTTTAATAATATTTTAAATTTTAATATATTATTTATCAAAATTTTTAACTAAAAAATAAATTATTGTAATTTATTATTTATTATAATTTTTTAAAATAAATAATTATAATTTATTATATTTATTAAATTATTTTTTAAAAATAAATAGTTATAATTTATTATTTATTAATTTTTCTTGTAAAATAAATAATTATAATATATTATTTAATAGATTTCTTTAATAAATAGTTATAATTTATTATAAATTTTTATTAAGAAATTTATTATTTTAGATAAAAATGAGTTTATTATTAGTATTACTTGTAATTATTATTATTACTCATATTATTTTTTCTTATAAGTTGATGATGGGAAAAAAGGATAATGATTTTTTTCGTCTTAAATGTCAATCAATTAATTAAAAATCTTAAATTTCTAAATTTTTCAAAATTAGTTTTTCAGGATAAAACAATGATTCAAATAACTATGTACTAAATATTTAGAATAACTGATTAATTTATTTAAACAACTAATTAAAACCCTCCAAATCAGTTTAACTGATTAAAAAGATGATTAGTAAATACCTTCAAAATCCTTTGCGACTTTGATCACGGCCTTCAGTGGTGAACCTTTTGACTCATTTTCCAATTAAAATTAAAATGCATTATACTGCTACAAAATTGGGCTTGTTTGAAATTTTAATGATTTCCAACGTCTAATTCATCATTTGGTTGGGCTTGTTTGAAATTTAGTGATTTCCAACAACTGCTTCATCCTTTGGTTGTTGGCCATTCCAAGACATCATTGAAAAAAAATCATATATCTCTTGCAACTTCTTTATAAAATTTTAACAATTTTTTTTAAAAATTTTTTGTTCTAACTTTAAATGATATATTAATAACTTTTTATTTATTTGTTGCAAACAAAATTTATATAAAAAAAATATAAGATTTTTTTATAAAAAATTATAAGTTTTATAATTTTTATATTAAAATTTCATAAAAATTGATAAAATTTTTCAAGAGTATATTGTAGCAAAATCCCCAAAGTAACAGACCCATGATCAATACTCCTGCAGAATTGTCTTTCGATTTCTACTTGATTAATTTGTATAAGTTATTGAATGTGTTGCACTTCATCATTTGCAATTATCTTTAGTATGCATTAGATTGACCAGTCATCGACTGAAGGATATATTAACGAGTGGTTAACATGGTTATATTCTCCGTGTCCTGTTAACTTCTATCCTAATTAAGAGGACAAGTTAATAAGTACTTAATGATAAAATTAATTATAATTTTGATTATTGTAATAGATACTTTAATTGTATTTGATTTCCTAAATATTTAATATTTTATCTTAATCACTTTAAACATAAAATTAGATAAATTACTATAGAAATACACTTATACATTCATTATGTTACATAAATCACGTCGGTTTAGAAACTAACGGCTATCAAAATGATATTATATGTTAAAACATTTTATGCTAGTTTTCTAGCCAATGTGTAAAAAAGTTACAATATTAGTTTATTATATTAACTAATGTCTTTTCTTTTAAAAAAAATTTAACACACATCTATTTAATAAAAATTCAAAGTGAATATTTTTTTTTTAAAAAAAAAGTTACAACATTAGTTTTTATATTGAACCAACGTGTAAAACTATAAAGATATCAGTTGTATATAAAAAAAACTGATATCTTTTTCCCACCTTTCTTAAAAAAAAATGACATGTAATATTTTTTATCTTTTAGCTCTCCCATTTACAGAAATTTGCTGCTAGTTACACCATTTACATAAAGAAAATTTTCAATATCCACATCTCCCAATTCCACCAAACAACCATTCAACCAAAATCTTCAATCACTCAACACAATCTCAATTTCATCAATTCTATACATTTAATTGGATCAACAAAAAATTCAAAACATAAAGTTACAAAACTAACATGTTAAAATCAAAACATGTCAAAACAACAATTTGATATATTTGTCCCTACATAATTCTTGATTGACATTTTTATTGGCAATGAATGATGGGACTAATATATTTCCTTACTTCTAGATTTTCTATTTCAAATAAGACTATTAAACAAAATATAATATGATACAAACAAATGGTGTAATCTTCCTGCCCCTATCCTCATGGTTGGCCTATTAGAGGAGCTTCATGCCACACATGACATTGTGATATTAAAGGCTTTTCTTGTAGAATCTATCTTAAATTGTCATATTAATCTTGAATCCCTAATATTACCAATATTGCTTGAAGGTAGTATGGAATCAACGTATTTTACAATATGAGTTTTCTCTTTGATTTTGACTATTGTAAATCACCAATAGAATGTGCCATATGCTATATTTGCTGCTCAAGTTATCATGAGAGTTCATTCTATCTATACAAAGTCGAAGTTTAAGATTTGTTGCCTCATTACCAAATTCAAGGAATAATGAATCAATTGTTTTCCATTGAGGGGAATCAATCTGATGTCAAAACTTATCATAAAAAAACATCCAATTTACATGCCACATTAAGTTCTTGGCATCTCTTGCATTAGTAAGTATACGTTTAAACCTTAGTATTATTAGAAGATATCCTAACACCTTAGCTGGAGCTCCTTTATTAATCACATCATCATTCTTTTTCAATTTGTAATGTAAAGCCCTATGTTTTGGATATTCATATGAACTTTTGTACTCTTTTATAGGTACAATAAACAATCATTAGGGCAAGTATGTACCTTTCTATACTTCATACCCATTGGACACAAGATTTTCTTAGCCTCATAAGTGCAATTTGGAAATTTATTAACTTTTAAAAGCATATCTTTCAACACTTGAAGTAAGGTCATGAAACACTTGTCACTCCATGCATTCCCCATTTTCAAGTTAAATAATCTCAACACAATAGATAATTGTATAAATTTAATGCAACCAATATATAGAGGCTTTTTGTACCACTTAATAAGCCATAATGATATTTGGCCGCTCAATAAAATTATCTTCTACATCATGCACCATATTTTCTAATTAATCATCTAAATCCACATCAATTTCATCATTTTAGTACCCTCTGTTGTCTTCATAATTACTAGACACAATAGATAATTCACTTTCACCATGCATATCCATCATGTATAGATCATGCACCATATTTTCTAATGGATCATCTAAACCCACATCAATTTCATCATTTTGATACCCCCTGTTGTGTTCATAATTATTAGATATACTAGACAATTCACTTTCACCATACATATCCATTGGGTATACCGTTTATCAAGCCTATTTAATCTTGTGAATTAAGATGCATATAATGCTTAATTATTACACTAGGGTGTGTTTTAGTTCATGGTATGAGGTTATTGAGCTTTAGCATTTGATGAGACACATTCATAATAGAGATGGATTGCATTTTCTTATAACTTTCAACTAATAAATTATAAAATTTCTCTAAACTAATAGTTCAACATTGCAATAAAGTGGTCATGGGGTATACAGAAAAATGAAATTGAATAATATCAAAAATTAACTGTTAACATAAATAGAGAGAGTTGTCAAAGATGATATTGTTGTGAGAAGAACAAGAGGGTCAGCTATTGCTTCTTTTTTTCATATTTATGCCTTCGAATCACTGAAGATAAACTTTAAATGCAGAAGAGAGTGAGTTAGATTTCAAACTGATGCAGAAGAGATGTTAATTTCTATTTAAAATCTAATATTGAAATCTACATCGGTTCTTCTTCAGAAATTCAATTCTTAATTTTCATCATATTTAAACACCATCACTCTTATGTATACGTCAGGGTTCCTATTATCCAATATGTCATATCAGAATAATTTACTTTTTTATATTTTATCTAATTATAATTTCAATTATTTTGTTTGATTTTACTTAACAAAATGAATTTATTTTTGAATTATTTTATCCATTTTTAGGTGTATATATATGCATACATTTTCACAAATAAACCCAAGGCTAATTATTATTTGAAAAATATCCATTAAATAATATTTTAAATACTTGAAAATTTTCTTTGAAATTGTCAAACGAAATATTTTGAGAATTGTGGAGTTTAAGTAAAAGGGAATCATTAATTAAAATAGAAAAATTAATGATTAGAAAATATTTTGCTCATTATAAGTAAAATTAAACAAAATAATTCAAAATATTAATTAAAATTAATTCAAAACTACTTTGGTTCCTAAAATTCAAATGACGTCAAAAGATTAAATGTTGGTTTTTCATAAAAATAATTTTTTTAGTTAGACAAAAAACTAATTCAAAATTTCATCAGTTTTTAAAATCAAACCGACATCAAAAAATTACATGTCAATCTTTTAATAACAACTAACATCTTAATTTTCATCATATTTACAAAAAATACCACCTTTCCTATATATACATTGGGGTTCTATTATTTGATGTGTATTTAGCAACGTCATTTTTGCATTCTGTAGTAGTGAATGTATTTGATCATACAATCATTCTTTCGTCAATTGTCATCATAGACCTACTTTTTAGTTGGAAAATAACTTCTGTATGAAAATTTCATTTCTTTGTATATAAGTAAAAGACTTTTATGCTATTTATATATCTTGTAATTACAAAATAATGCATGGTGCCATTATAGTGAAGGAAAACATTCTCTAAAATAGTGGATGCTATTTTCCATCACATTCCCCATAATTTATGGTTTAGTGGTAAAATATGAATATCAACTATTTTTATTAATTTATATAAACCCTTGCTAAAGGGCTAATGAAGTTTACATGTAGTGCATGATTGTAATGACTATAAAATAATTTGAAAGTATACTAACATATTGTAAATGTAAATATCAAATAATAATAATAATAATAATAATAATAATAATTTATTATCTTGTGAAATACTAAAAATTTTCTTTGATTATAAGAAAGTATAATGAAATAAAAGAAAGCAAGATTTTTACAATAAATAATAAATTCCCAATAAACAATCAAAATTCAAATTGAAAAACTTAGGATGCATTTGGTTTATATAGAAAGTATGTTCCTAAGGGAAGTTAAACTTCCCATGAAGTAAATTTCTTTGTGAACTTCTCAGAAAGTGCTTAAAGTTGTTTGGTTGATAATAAAGAACTAGCACTTCTCAAGAAGTAAGCACCATCTTTTGTTGTGTGTAAATTAACTATAAATTTCCTATGAAGTTTTATCAAAATAATTAAAATGTACTCTTATTATCAAACATTTTATCATTAAAAGAATGATCATAAAATAAAAAGGTTCTCTCATCATTACTTAAATGTGTAAGAATAATTTTGTACTTCTGTTTAATTAAAAGAGTAGAAATTTTTTCTTACCTAAGGGAGAATGGGTAAGCAACTTCCCATATTTTATGAGAAGTAAAACCTCTTGAGAAGTTTGACTTCCCCCACTCTTTCAATTAATTGCCTTACATCCTGGGAAGATGCACTTCCTATGGAACTTTATGCTAACCAAATGACACATTATATTAGATAAAGATAACAATAGGAACCTAACTTTTAAAGATTAATTAAGATTTAAGTTTTTTTATTTCTATTTCTCAATTTCCAAAAACTAAGATAAAAAGAATATGGATAAATAAAAAGTAAAGTTTAAACAAAAAAATTGAAATTAAAATTAGAAACTTATTATAGACATAATGCTATAAACATAATTTTGAGATATTAATTAGGATTTTATTTTCTAAAATTTTCCTCTAAATTCTCAAAAAGTCAAAAGAAAAAATAGTGATAAATAAATAGTAAAATCTAATTAAATAATAACTTAAATCTTAAAACTTATGATAGAGATGATTCTAAAAGATTAACTAGGATTTATTATTTAATTTCTATCTCTTCATTTTTAGGAAGTTAAAGGGGGTAAAAATAAAAATAAATAAACAATAAAATTAAAATTTATTATTTTGTGATGTGGCTTTACTTGAGATAAGAATGATGTGGTATCAATTAGGAAAAAAGGCCTTCTAAAGGATCATATTTATTATATAGTATAGATAAAATAATTCTTATGAATGATATTTTCTAACAAAACAAATGGAGCACTAATTAAACTAAGTGCACTTAAATTATATGTACTAAACCAATAAAAAAAAAAAGAATAGCGAATTTGATCCTAAATGGCATAACTTGGATCTACTTAAAGACAAGTTTGAGTCTTCCACATCAAAACATGTTTCTTAAATCTATCCCTTTCATTTTCATCTCGAAATAAAAGTTATTATCATTCACACTGTCATCATGTGGTTAAGATCAGAGTGCTCACGCATAATGGCAAAATTAAAACATAACAAAAGAAGATTGATAAACACCAAGAATTTTAATGTAAAAAATCCTTTTTAATATTAAAGGGAAAATGTAACACCTCCATGGGATTAATTTGACTAAACTTGAATACGGGTCTAGTGGGTTAGCACAATGATCGACAGGTCAACCCACAAGGATAGTAAATTGGTCAGCTAGCCCTAGTGAATTGGTTGACCAGTTTGACTAGTCAATTAGGTCCTACAGATTAATCAACCAATTGGTGTCAAGTTTGAAAAAAATCCTAGGTCCACAAAATTCAAGAAATTAGAATCCTAGTATGGCCATAGAGTCTTTAAGGGCTAAAATCCTATTAGAAGAAGTTATCTATGCATCCTCTATCTAGATTGGAAATTTAAAGGTAGATCAATTGAATTTAAAGTCAAATCTAATTAATTTCATCTCATCTTTACTAAATTCTAATTTTCAATCAATGAATTTTTTATACTTTGCAATATTTTACTTAGGTAAAAAATTAGGCCTAATAACTGTTTCAATGTATAGCCTAAGAATGTCCATAAAGATACTCTTTTCTAGATGAGTGGGAATTTTTATTTCGATTGACTTCATCTTATTAAAAATTATATATATGTATATATTTTCAAAATTGCCAAAAGTTTTCTATGTGTTACATTGTGACCAGGGCTAAAATATGAAATGAATAAGAAAAGATGTAAGATATGACATGAAAATGAAAGGTTGCAGTTTACCATATAATATATGAAATGCTTTTAGACCATGATAAGAATTAAGAATGATTTTAGCATGATGTACGAAGATATAGGGTGTGTTTGGAAATGTTTTTGTTTTTTTGTTTTTAAAAACCATTTTTAAAACAAAGTTTTAGAACAAAATTTTTAAAACTGTTTTTGAAAACAACCCTATCAAACAAGTTTTTTTGTTTTAAAAATAATTCACTATTTTCAAGAACAAAAAACTATTTTTAAAAATAGTTACCAAACAAGCCAATAGTTTAGTTTAAAAGTTAAAACATATGTGTTATGTGAATTACTTTTCATGACTATTAGAGCATATGTGTGGATGGAGTTAGCACATGATTTAGCTTAGGGTTGGAACATATGTTTAGTAATATATTTTAGAAAATCTGATTCTTTTCATGTTTTTCATTATTTTCCATAAGTTTCATGATTTTACATAAACTTCATGACTTCTCATGATTTTCATAATTTATCATAATTCTCATGACTTTCCATGATTTTTTTTTCATAATTCTCTTAATCTCTATGATTTTCATAACTTAAAACAATGTCATAATTTTCATATAGTTCATAAAATTTCATAATTTCTACACTTTCAATATTTTTCATGATTTTCATGGCCTTTATGACTCTCGTAACTTTCATGATTTTCTCATAATCATTTCATGATTTAATTAGTTTATTCTTTTGGTAATAGGTAAAATAGAATATAATTTCCAAGTAAGGATGATAGTACAGAAAGAGCAAGAAGATCTATTAAGGGTAAAAGTGATAATTTCCTCAAAGAAATTCAAGGATTAGATAAGTTGATTAAAGGCATATTTGTGCATGTGATTGATATGAAGTAAGAAAGGGAAGACCTATGTGCACTAGGAAGATGAATGAAACTTATTTATTAGTTACTATGATAGCCATAATAGTCAATAACACATGAGACAAGTGCAGTGCAGGAGGGCACAACTATAAAAAATGCAAAAAGTACATCCAATATGATACGATATGGCTAAAGACCATATAATCTCTTCGTTTTTTCCCTGGGCTTATATAGTATCATTGGATGCTTTTTAGATTGAATTATCTTATAGGGTTGGCAAATCATATGTAATGAAATGTATGTATAATGACTAGTTGACTTGAGGCTCCCATTATTAGCTTTCAAGGTAGTCACTATTCAATATTATGACTAGTTGACCTAAGGGTCCCATTGCTAGCTACCTTGAGGTAGCCATTGTGCAAATTTGTTACACCACTACCCTGTATGATAATTAATATGATTTTATGAAATAAATATGTATGGAAAGGAAAAGCTTGAAGGATTTTGTATGATAACTTAGAGGAAAGTTAAGTTATGTACATTAGAAGAAAAATATTATGATGCATGTGTATGAGTACCCATTTACATGATTATATATGTACATGATATAAGTTATATATGCTTTTATGCCCAAAATAGTTTTTCAACCAAAGTTGAGGTAGAAATTTTTACTCATTGAGCACTCAAGTTATATCCATCCCACTCTATTAACATTTTAGGTATATCATCACATCCCTAAATTTAGGAAGATGATTGACATGAATCACCAAGTGGTGACTCGTGAACCCATTAGCATTTATGTTTTTATAAAACCTTTATTTTTTAGAAATCATGAAAACAACATTAAAACTATGATTGCACTCATTTATTTAAAATATATGAGGTGTAATTATTTAATAAAATCATTTTATAAACTTTTCTTTGAAAACATAATCCTTTCATAATTCATAAAATATACATCATTTTAGACCTTTGTCTAACTAAACAGACACAATTACGAATGAGAAAATCAATGAGATCACTCACCTAATAACATGTATATAAATAAAGAGGAATCTACTCTAACTAAGACATTCCTCAAAATTCCATAAATTGAAATGTTAATAGAATTGGGTGACTATAGTCCAAGAACATAGTGGAATAGGGGTTTCTACCCTTCTTTTGGTAAAAGCCTTTTTGGTCATAGAAACATATATACATATCATGAATCACATTGTGTGTGTGTATTCATAAGTATGCAAGCACATGTTTTATCATAATCATTATTCTTTTGAATACTTAACTTACCATCCTCTAAGTTATCATACATATCTATTTATCATTTATTTCCTTATCATGAGATGTCTCATTTCATCAAACATCAATTAAGCTAGGGCTAACATGGTAATTTTGTGCTTTGACTACCTCAATGCAGCAAACAATGGGACCTTTTGGTAAATTGTAACACCCTTTACATTTAACCTGACTGCACTTGAACACCAACCTAAAAGGGTGATCAATTAGCATAGGCTCCATCCCTGAGGGTGGACTAACTAGTCAAATAGGTCTTAAAAGCCAGTTGGTCGATTGATATTAAGTCAAACAAAATTTGACACATGAAATATGAGGTCATAGATGTTAGATTATTTTGATAATCTGTAGTGGCCTATGTAACTAATAGATTGGCTTTAAATAAAGATCGCTTAATGTGATGGTGGTTTAGTTTGAAAATAATTAAAGCCAGTGGGGAGTAGTTTTGAATTATAAAATATAACTCACTCTCCTCTCCCTTCATTATAAATAATTGTCTCCAGTCAGAGACAACATAAGAGACAAAACAACATAAAAGAAACAAACCGTATCTTTACCATCAGAGATACAAGGAAAGAGGAAGGCAAAGAGGGGAAAACTCATACGAAGAGATTGATTAAGAAATCATGGATCCAGGTATGATCTAATCCTTCATCAATCATGAATGTGAGAATTATAATATCTAAGATT
>JANHAO010030373.1:0-10163 GCA_026873985.1 Saraca asoca | reverse complement strand
AATCAAATTTTATTTTATAGATTGTGATAAATATAATTAAAATTTTAATTTAAATGAATTGAAAAAGATAAAAGAAAAAAATAGAGACGATTTTGATTAGATATAATCAGACTAAATAAAAATAAGTTTCCAATAGGATTTCTTTTAAACCAGTTTTTACTTAAACTTAGATCAAATAAAATCTTACTTGATAATTTGAAAAGTCTACATTAGGGGTGGACAAGTGTCGGTTAACACCAGATAATAACAAATGTGTTAAATTAATAAAATTATATTTGGCACAATCTATCTATCATATTAACAATTGAGGGTTTTTTGGTTGGGAATTTTTTTATCTTGCTGCTACGTGTCAGCTTCACAAAGGTTTTTTTTCCCACCTAACACAAACGCTGTGTTTGCCTGTCCGAAGCAAAGTGGCGGTATAGCCTTCATTTTTATTTTTATTTGCTTTTGGCAAAAGCAGAGTTGTCAGTATAGGCTAGCTATTAGTAAGTACATGAGTAATGACAACTTCATTAAATGCATGTAGATGACTTCCTAAGTATTGGAATTTTTCTCTTTACTTTGTTTTGCTATGTTAAATGTTTTGTTATGTAAAAACACTTTTCTTAGACTATATTTTTTGCTAAAATTTTATAGAGGCTTTTGTAGGCAGGTATTTCTGTGTCTTCTTCTTGGTGCTATTTTGGTTGGTAACATTTAATGTGTTGCCTGATGTTATAGTTGAAAATCGACCTCACTCGAAACGGGCCAACGACATAGTGACAACCAAAATTCACTAAGTGCTAAGCAGGTGTGCAAGGTCTCAAACGGTGAGTTCGGAAGGCTGCCAGGGCTCGTGCGAAAGATCTCGCGCGCTCTCTAACGTTGCCCTCGCCCTCACAGTCCTAAGGAACATTAATGACCCAGCGAGGATCGAACACCCTCAAATGGTTCCATGAAGAATCATCAAACAAACTCAAGACGAGTCAGCACTCCGTTCATCTGACCCATGCTTGAAGGGCTACCCCGCGCTCACAAGGCAAGACGCCCCAACGATTCCAAGCTAAGAATCTCAGCATGGGAAGACAGACACCTCACACACCAAGGTGAGACCAGGTCACATGCATGTGGCTCAGCTTACATCTGATAAGGAGGGCCCACTTGTAGAAGACAATCTACAGTTGTCGAATAAGCAAGATATTGTCCAATCTTTTTGTCTTGTACTTTAAATATTTAATGTAACATATTTACTACATGTAAATTTACTATTATAACCCTCTTCCTTCTGTAAATAGGAATACTCTGTTAACAAAGGAGGAGGTCGAATTTTGTAAGTAAAAACCCTGCTAAAGTCAATTCCCAAAGCTTAATAAAATCTTCGCTGTGGACATAAGGTCCGGTACCACCTAGATTTAGCTGAACCATGTTAAAACCTTACCCGTCTCCCTTCTTCCTCTTGACCATCTGCATCACTGCATCTCTTCTCAACACGAAAAATAGCTTGGTAAGAGAACTAATATCCTTTTGGCAAGAATAAGGTCCCAAACCAAATTCCACCGTCAATATTTTGGCACTAGAGAAAAAGCCAACTATTTTCTATATCTGTCTCCCATACTTATTTCTGCAAAAGCAATGGCTAGTGGAAAAACCACATGCAGTTCAACCACTCCAGTTATTTAACCAGCCGACACCCCAGCTATGGGGGCTTATCGTCACTTTACCCCTATCTCCAGAAATGAGGAGATATGGACGTCCGGCCAACCCTAATCGACGCTCAAGAACACGGTGAGAGAGTTGGCTAAAACTATCAAAGCCTTGACACAGGCTCAAGCCCTAAAGGCTCAAAGACAATAAGAGATCATGACCCAACTCGAGCAGCTTCATAAGGAGGCACAGAGAGAAACTCACGATGATCGCGACAGTCAATGATTTGGGGGCTTTCAACAAGTAGAGAGCTCTGCCCCTCAACCTGAAAAGCAACAACCAACAATGGAAGAACTCCTCCAAAGGTTAAAATAACTAGAAAAGTGCCCATGGCCCCAAAGCAATCATCCTTGCCATAAGGAAAGTTCGTCATTCTCTGTGGAGATCGAAATATGGCCCTTCCCATAGAAACTCAAGGTGCCCATGATTCCATTATATGACAGAAATAGTGACCCATGCGACCACCTAGATGTGTTCAATATCCAGATGGACTTGCAAACAAACGACCCCTTGGTCAAATGCCACGTCTTCCCGGCTACATTAGGAGGTATACTGTGAACATGGTTTAGAAACCTCCCAGCACATAGCGTCACTAGTTAGGAAGAGTGCCAAAAAAAATTCGTTGATTAATATCGGACACTAAAGAAATAACTTGCACCCCCTTGCCACCTCATGATGATCTTCTAGTGCAAGGATAAATCACTCAAAGACTACATAGCCCGATTCAGGCACAAGGCTAATTCCATGGAGAACCCCTTGGAGGAGAGTACCTTAATAGCTATCTCAGCAGGACTTCGCAAAGATGGCAAATTATACAGAAGCCTCTACAAGTCCCCTGCTTGAGATCTCGCTGAATGTTATGAGCAAGCTGCCAAACAAATAAGATAGGAAGAAACCTTTAGTGCGGAAGATGCCAAGTTTAAAAGTGAGGCAACAAACACTCCCTCATGTAAGAAGAGGAGCGAAGAAAGTTTAAGTAGCGATCCCAACAGAAAGCCCCTGAAGAAGGGAAGGACTAAGCGACCCCAGCCTCGCAGTCGCTTCGAGAACTATAGTGTCTTGTCAGATACACAAGACAAAATCTTTGCTGCGAAAAGACACAATGAAGACTTTAGGAAGCCCAGGCCAATGAGAGCTTCCCCCAAGTCTAGAGACCAAAACAGATTCTACACTTATCACAATGAGATCGACCACACCACCTCAAAATGTTAGGCATTAAAGGATGCCATTAAAGACCTTATCAGAAGAGGCCGACTGCAGGATTATGTGGTAAGACCGCCAGGGCGACGTGCTCAACAGGCTCAGTGATTTATCACCCGAGAGCATGAGCCCTCCATTAAAACCATATTCTAATCCTGTAATATTCACTTGTCATCAATGATGATAAGTTGTATCAACTATTGTACACTGAATCAATGTAAGTTGCCGATTGGCTGAAAAAGCATTATCTAGACAAAGAGTTTTCACTCAGTCCTTGCAAGGATTCATCCGGGGGTGAGACGACACAAGGCCTACCCCATTGATACATCCAAAGTAAGCCACATCTCATAAACTATGACCAAGCATGCAAATTCCCCAACCACTGAGCAACGAGCCTGCTGTGGTATGGACGTGCGACCTCGCTATGTGACAAGTCATTGTCTCAACAAAAACAAAATCTGTTCAAAGGTGAGACAGCCTAGAGCCTACCTCATGTCTGAGGGTGAGACTGCGCCAGAGCCTACCTCACGTTCGAGGGTGAGACAACCTAGAGCCTACCTCATGATAGCACAAAAACAAAACCTGTCCAGGGGTAAGACAGCTTCAGAGCCTACCTCACGTCTAAGGGTGAGACAAGCCTAAAGCTTACCTCCGTTTGAGGGTGAGATGACCTACGAGCCTACCTCGACAGCATTTCCAAATTGAACAATAAATGACTAGCTCGCCACATAGCAGGAACACCAGAATGAACTCATCGTAGCTTTCATGCAACACATACATTCAAGGCTAGCATACAGCCAAAAAAACACAGTTCATACACCTGATTTCTTATCAGTCACGGCTCACATGCGACCAGACTCTCATTTGTTGAAAACAACCAAACAAAAGCTAGAGAACTAAAATATAGCCGATTGGCCAAAGAAACATTTTATTAATTATAAAAAATTTACATACAATGATGCATAAAGCATCCAGTACAACATTCAAAGAGAGAAAAGCTCATACAGCAAAAAGACCTCACTCAATGAAGCAAAATTACATCAGAAGAAGAAATGCAGAAACAAAGGCAAGAAGCTTAAAGGCCTGGCACTACCATTCCTACAAAGAAAGTAGAAAGCCAGCTACCAATTAGTGAGCTCTCACCTGTAGAAAGGATAGCATCCTCCAATTGCTCCTGCTTATATTCCTCTGGCGCATCCACTTGAGCCAGACCCAGAACAAATTGAAAAGTCATAAGAAGCTGGCTGGCTAGGCAGCAGCTTACAAGCAACACTGGGAAGAAGTAATCCAAGATTTGTACAAGACTCCCCAGGAGCCTGCCAGGCAAATCCTTTGGTGAAGCCATGTGCAATAGGCTGTCCATGCCTCTCGACACTCTGCAACAGACCATCTATGCCTCGACAAGCTTCATCGGAAGCCAAGGCACCAAAAATGCATGGGGTTCTTCATCCTTTTCCATCAAACTCTCCTACAACAAAAAAGAGCAAAACCTCACGGGTATAAAAAGACTAACTCGGTCCACCAAAAAATCCAGAAGACATTTGTCCAATCTCAATGTAACGACCCAGATTCAATGAAAATGCCACACCAACAGCCAAAAACCATGAATAGAAGAAAGCATGGTTTGAAGCAGAATGAAAAGATTGAAAAGAGGTCTAAAAAGACCACTCAGTCAGATAAGAAGTTTGACTGACCAAACATGGCAAAGCCTCAAAAAAATCGTAACTCCCAGTCCGTAAAGCGAATTGAGAGTATGGGGGCTTATGTTATAGGTGAAAATCAGCCTCACTCGGAATGGGTCAAAGACACAACGACAACCAAAATTCACTAAGTGCTCAGTAGGTGTGTAAGGTCTCAAACGGCGAGTTTCGAAGGATGCCCGGGCTCGTGTGGAAGATCTCACTCGCTCTCTAACCTTGTCCTTGCCCTCGCAGTCCTAAGGGACGTTAGCGACCCAATGAGGATTGAACACCCTCAAATGGTTCTGTGAAGAATCATCAAACAAACTCAAGATGAGTCAGCACTTCATCCATCTGGCCCATGCTTGAAGGGCTATCCCGTGCTTGCAAGGTAAGACGCCCCAACAAGTCCAACCTAAGAATCTCAGCTTGGGAAGATAGACACCTCGCACACCAAGGTGAGACTAGGTCACACGCACGTGACTCAGCTTACATCTAACAAGGAGGGCCCACCTGCAAAAGACAATCTGCAGCAGTTGAATAAGCAAGATATTGTTCAGTCTTTTTGTCTTGTACTTTAGATATTTGATGTAACATATTTACTACATGTAAATTTATTATTGTAACCCTCCTCCTTCTATAAATAGGAATACTCTGTTAGCAGAGGAGGAGGCCAAATTCTGTAAGCAGAAACCTTACTAAAGTCAATTCCTAATGCTTAATAAAATCTTCATCGTGGATGTAGGGTGCAGTATCGCTCGAATTTAATCGAATCACGTTAAAAACTTGCCCATCTCCCTTCTTCCTCTTAACCATCTGCGTCACTGCATCTCTTCTCAACACAGAAAATAGCTTGGTAAGAGAACTAATCTCCTATTGGCAGGAATTAGGTCCCAAACCAAATTCCATCGTCAACACCTAATTTATTATTGGTGGTGGTTATTTATTTCTGATTAATAATGATATGGATATGTTGTGTGTATCTATTCAGTATTTTGGTGAATTACAAAAATTTATGATCTACAATCAATGTTCTTAAAACATTGTATTATTCTTGAGTGAGAAAACATTCTATTATTTTATTATTCTGGAGAGAGAAAACATTCTATCATTCTAGAGAAGTTACATATATGTAGCTTCGAGTTTAAATATCTCTTATTCTGACGTTAAAAAGAAAAAATATTGCATTATTTTGGGGAGAGAAAACATTCTATTGTTCTTAAGAAGTTACATATATATATATATATATACCTAAAAACATTGTATTATTCTAGACAAAGAAAACATTCTATTATTCTGGAGAAGTTACATATATATAGCTTCAAGTTCAAATATCTCTTTTTCCAATGTTAAAAAGAAAAAACATTATATTATTCTAGAGAAAGAAAATATTCTATTATTCTTGAGAAGTTACATATATATACCTAAGAACATTGTATTATTCTGGAGAAAGAAAACATTCTATTATTCCGGAGAAGTTACATATATATAGCTTCAAGTTCAAATATCTCTTATTCTAATTTTAAGAACAAGTGGTCTGTACAGATGTAGTCTAGAAAGGAAAAGAATATTAATAAATTAGTTGCAAGTGGATCCCAACAAATTTTTTTCTATGAATTGGCCATGCAAGTTAGTCTTTCAAGTTAGTCTCTGCAAGTTGATATTTGCTGGGGACGTGTGCTTGAACTCATCTTTAGAGGTGAGAGCTAAGAGCTTGATCTAATAGTTGCAAGCTAGCTGAGACCTGTGAGCTGCAGTCTCATCTTTAGGGCTAAGAGGTTAAAGTTAGATCTAAGAGTGGAGATATGTGCTAGAGCTCATCTTTATGGCTGAGAGTTGAGAGTTAGATATGAGAGCGGGGACATATGCTAGAGCTCATATTTAGAGTTGAGAGTTGAGAGTTGAAAACTTGATCTAAGATCTGCGAGCTAGAGCTCATGTTTTGAGCTATGACATTTGCACAAACAGAGACCTGTGAATTGGAGCTCATTTTTTGAGCTGAGTGTTGAGAGCTGAGAGCCAGATTTGAGTGCTACAAGCTAAGTGATAGCTGTGAGGTAGCTAAATATATATGTATATATATATATATATTTACCGCAATCTCATCAATAGCTACAACATTATTCCATGGAAGTTTCAACTTATACATATATAATATGTAAGTTGGTCTTTCAAGTTAGTCTTTGTAAGTTGATATTTGCTGGGGACCTGTGCTCGAGCTCATCTTTAGAGGTGAGATCTGTGAGCTAGCTGAGACTTGTGAGCTACACTCTCATCTTTAGGGCTGAGAGGTCAAAGTTAGATCTAAGAACATGGACATGTGCTAGAGCTTATCTTTATGGCTGAGAGCTGAGAGTTAGATTTAAGAGTGGGGATGTGTGTTAGAGCTCATATTTAAAGTTAAGAGCTGGGAGCTTAATTTGAGATCTGCAAGCTCATGAATACCTATGAGTTGGAGCTTATGTTTTGAGCTACGACATTCCCGCTAATAGAGACTTGTGAGTTAGAGCTCTTCTTTTGAGTTGAGTGTTAAGAGTGGAGAGCTAGATCTGAGTGCTGTGAGTTAAGTGATAGCTATGAAGTAGCTATATATATGTATATATATTTATCGCGGTCTCATCAATAGCTGCAGCATTATTCCATAAAACATTATTCCATGGAAGTTTCAACTTATACATATATAATATATAATTATATTAATAATTAAAATTAATTGATATAATATTATTTCAATTATTGATTATTAATAATATAATTCATTTAGATACACTAGAAACTATAATCCTCCATACACACACATTATAGATTGATGAAAAAACATTGGATATTCTTTATTGGATTTTGTTATCCTTCATGTATCTAATAATCAAAATTATTTTGAATTCCTATACAATAAATCTTTCAAGTTATACGGTATTATGTGTTCTAAGATTGGAGCTTCACAAATGTTATAAGGTAGTTGTGAGTATTCTAGAGTTCAGTTTTTTAAACAACAATGAGTGTCAACCAAAATGACTACGAAAATATAGAAGGGTCATTTAATTCTCAAAATTTAGAATGCAAACAAACTCGATTGAGGAGGCGGTTGATAAGAGCACAACAACTGAAAGACAGGGTCGTTGTAGATAGAGGTGTGCTTCTGAATACTATGCTTTAGTTTTATCAATTTATATGTCTGATGTTTTGTTTTTCATTTTGTATCCATGTGTGCCATTTCCGGTTGTCCTGTTATTGAAGGTAGTGATGTTGATTTAGTTTCCCAAGTGGCTAGCTATGATGCTAACATAAGTAGTCTATCATGTGATAAAAGAAATGCTGATGATCTTATTACTATGCCAACTGCTGAATATCCCTAACCAAAATTATTTACAAGTTTGCATATACAATACGGTCGTACAAGGGTGCTTGGTGACATATCAAACTTTGCAATCAATTTAAATAGCAAATTTTGCAATGTAGGTATGTTTTCATCTTCCACAACTAAGTTCAATTATGTCTTCTTTTGATTATCTCTTTAATGTAGCTATAGTACAATGTGATATGCTTTAATTTGCTCTTAATGGTGAGAGATTTTCATAACAGCTCATGTGGGTAAAAGGAGGAAAATTGCTCATTCACTTAAGATAGATGAAACTAAGCAAGTTGCTAATGGTTAACCTTTAAGAAGCAGTATTGAAAACAATGGTGCATCCCTTCAGAGGTTAAATTGTGAAAAATTTAGCATAGGTCCATCTCATCAGCACATATATTCTATTTCTGAAGATAGCTTGAAAAATGCAACTATATTGAACATAGACGATCAAGGTGTTACTAAATTTTGATTCTTTATGCCATTTTCTTTGGAGAACATGTATGTTATCAAATATCATTTGACTGTGTTCTATTTTGTTGTTCAATTTTGTGATATAGGTAATAAAATTGCAGATGTTAGCTTCCTTGGCAACAACAGTTGTATTGATATTAGGAGTAGAGATGTGCCTAATGGTATACTTACAAGACAATCTTTAGTTGCTTTTACTTTACTTAATTCAATTATATACACTAAAATGGTTCCTTGCAGATTACATTGATAATGGTGATCCTGAATTTCAATGCCACCACTATGGTGCTATGTTTTGGCTTTCAAAGAAATTATCGTCTAGCAGCATATTGTCACCCAAGTTCTCTTTATGTTGCATACAAGGGAAGATTAAATTGCCACAACCATATCAACCACCTGAGTATCTGAAATTCCTAATGGAAGATAAAGAATCACTTCAAGCAAAGGAATTTAGAGAAAATATTCGCTCCTATAATGCCTTATTTGCATTCATTTCAATGGGTGGTAAACTTGATAAAACGGTCGATCGAGGTGTTGGGCCTTTTATTTATCGATTACATGGTCAAAATTTTCATAACATTGGCGTTTTGCTTCCTACTAAAGGGGAATTGCCATGATACACTTAGCTTTACATTTATGACACAAGCAATGAAGTCAACAATTGAATTCAAGCATTAAGGTAATCACAGTACCTTTTTTTATTAATTTACTAATTTGATTAGTTTTTGTATTTATTATCTAGTAGTATGTTCTATTTCCTATTTAGCCTATCTTATTATTGTGTGTCCGTCTATTCATGGTATGTGCAATGGCATAGAACTCAGAGTAGATCATGAGATTGTTACCAAATTGAAACAGATGTTTGATGAATACAATGAACTGACAAAGTACCTCTGCATGGTTAGGGATGTATATAAGTTTGATAAGGCTGTTGAGATTGATTTGTAAGCAAGAAAGTGATGGTTGAGTTTACAAGCTACAAACTACTGAAGAAATAGCTAGCTTGGTAGTGGGAGATGTTGACTTGGGTGATCATCATGATATCATTATCAATGGCAAAGATGGTCAATTGTAGCATATTCATGAACTACATCCGTTATATCTTCCATTGCAATATCCAATATTATTCCCTTATGGTAAAGATGGTTATTGTGTAGACATAATGCATAATGATATTGGCGATGCAATACTAGAAGGAATCACAAAGTTACAATTCGTGAGTACTTGGCTTATTGATTGCAAATTCGACATAATGACAACTCATTTCTCACAAACTTAAGGAAATTGTTGCAACAATTCATAGTAGATGGTTATACAATGATTAAATCCTCATGTTTGAGTTATATTCAAACCCATGAAAAGCAACTTAGAGCTGACATGTATAAAGGGTTGTCTAAAGCTGTGTTTAAAGGATAGATGGATGCATCATGTACTAGGAAGCATGTAATTTTGCCTTCCAATTTTACCAAAGGTGCAAGGTACATGATTCAAAACTGTTGACATTGGATTTTGGTTGTGCTCCAAACTCCGGCCAACGGGGGATTCTTCGGGATCTCAAGCCTATTTCTGGTTAGCAGATGAGAAGAATGACCAAAAATGAAATGGGATGGACAGAAGGGTAGGAAAGAAGACACCAGATTTAACGTGGTTAAGCCAAATCCAGATCTTGTTAGACCCTACGTCTATGGTGTTAGGTTTGCTTGGCCATAGGGGCAGCAAAGGGTCCGAAATTTTCAAAATTTTTCTTCCCTTTTGGCTGAGCAAACCTCCCAAGGATC
>JANHAO010030372.1:0-10177 GCA_026873985.1 Saraca asoca | reverse complement strand
TAGTCTCAACAGATCTAATAATGTCCAGTTATCAGATCTCGACTAGTGTCATTTTGGTGCAGAAGTTTATATCATTAACAATCACACTCATCATTCCATAACACCTTATAGGATTGATTGAATGAGAAAACTTCCCACCATGGACTTCATCTTACGTATGCAATACACGATGAATGTAATATAAGATGAACTTTCAACCTTTATATCCAATCCACAAAATGTATAGTCCTGGATGCGATTGGTCCCAATAAAATTGGTCCAGGGCACCCATCCAAACTAACAAAACATTAGAACATTAGGGGCTGTTTAGGAAGCTATTTTTTTTCAAAAATAACTTTTTTATTTTTTGGTTCTACAAAAATAAAAAAATCTGTTTTGCAACCTATTTTCAAAAACTATTTTCTAAAAGTGAAACTGAAAGATAGTTTTCAGAAAATACTAAAATGGTGTTTTCCCTTATTTTTGTATAGAACTATTTTTAGATTTTTTTTTGTCAAAAATAAGAAGAATACATGTCTTCATTAATGACAAAGTTGTAAATAATATTAAATATATTTTTTTCATCTTCAAAAATAAAGAAAAAACTTTTTTTCAAAATTTACATCCAAACAAGTTTTTAATTTATTTGTTCTAAAAAAATATTTTTAAAAAATAATAAAATAAAAACATTTGAGAATACTTCCAAATAGGCCTTTAGTTTTTATAGTGTCTTTTTGGAAGGACCATTTGGTTTGGTTCTACCTTGACTATAAGGGTTGATACTATCTACCCTCAAGATGGAGTGCATTGGTTAAAAACTAGTTTGGATGTAAGCCAACACCACCCCCATGTTGTTCAGGAGCTACTTTGTCCCATAGCTGCAACTCTGTATGCCATTTTGTATATAAGGAACAAGGTGGTATTTTAAGTTCATACACTGGCCACTTTATAGACTTTTCAAATGATTCAAGTATGGCAGAGTAAGTATGACTTGACTAAGTTAAAAAACGCTACGCAGAAAACTCTTTAGGAGTCCTCAACAAGTGTTATCTTATAACCATAGTAGTTTGTTCCATATAGCTGGGAGCATCTCATGCTGGATGTTGTAAAGAGAAACCTACAAGGTAGGAGGGTATGTTACTCAGGGTGGTGATCAATGCTAATGGAAGTAACTCACATGCAGGGCTGTATTATAGTCCTATCAGTCAATATAAAGCGATGCCCTTGCTTCAAGCTATTAGGGATCTTCTGAGATTCTATTAGTTCCACAATCAAGCTCATATTACTATTTTCACTAGGAATTAGATGATTTCCATGTATAAGGTGTTAAAGATCAACCCCAGCTCATTACAAAGCCTAACCTATTTCAGCCTAAGGAAAATAAAAGTCCAATCCATTTTATTGAAACCCAAGACAATGGAAGCTTCTCAACAAATATGGAAGGAAGATATTTTTAAGAGAAGTTTGTAGAAGGATGTAGAAAGAAGATTCATTAGGAGAAGTGTATAGAATGTAGTAATAATGGCTAGGATTATTTCTTAATTTAATATTTGTATAGTGTAAATTACATGATGAGGACTATAAATACCCTCCCTTGCATTTGGTTTAGACATCATCCTTCAAAAATAAGAATTTATAAGTTGTGAGCTATCTATTGAGTGTTTATTTCTCTTCAAATTGTGAGTGGTCTTTAGAAAGTGTTGTAGTGTCCTTTATTATAGGTAAAATATAAGTAATTTATTTACTTGTTTGGATCTAACATTAATAAGTTTAGAGTTATATACTCTAAATTTTACTCAACAGTTAGTATTAGAGCGAGACAGTCGGGGATCATTCTTGGTGGAGCTATCTTAAGTCATGGGGAGTTTGGTACTCTACGAGTTTGTTAGTCAAGCTTGTTCGGTATAGTCGAAGTCTTGTTGACACAATGGGTGACCTTCAAGTAGTTAGAGGAATCAAGAAGCTCAACAACAAAAGCTACGACACGTGAGCAACATGTATGGAGTGTTACCTATAAGGTCAGGACCTTTGGGAGGTTGTCAGTGGTGGTGAAGTTTCACAACTAGTGGCAAAAGATGCCAATGGCTTTTTGTGAAAGTGGAAAATTAAAGCAGGCAAAGCGTTGTTTGCCTTAAAGACCATAATTGAAAAAGAAATGTTGGAGCATGTCCAAGATGCCAAAACACCGAAGGAAGCATGGGACACTTTTGTTACACTTTTTTCAAAGAAGAATGATGCAAGACTACAACTTCTCAAGAATGAGTTGCTATCAATGGTGCAACATGACATGATGATTGCTTAGTACTTTCACAAGGTGAAGTCGAGATGCTACGAAATTTTAGAGTTAGATCAGACAGCTCATATTAGGGAAATTAGTGTAAAGAGAATAATTATCCATGGTTTGAGAATTGAATATCAAGCTTCATTGTCACTATACAGGGATGGCTAACACAACCATCGCTTGTTGAGTTTGAAAATTTACTTGCACATTAGGAAGCTATAGCTAAGCAAATGGGAGGAGTCTCACTAAAGGGTGAAGAGGAAGCACTCTAAACCAGTAAAAGTAAGGGCACTTTCAAGCAGTACACTATTAGCAGATCTAAAAAAGATGGTGCAAGGTAAAAATTCAACAAGGAAAAGGAGGCTCTCGTCCAAGAGGAGCTTCAAAGAATCATGGTAATAGTAGAAAGTTTGATGGTGAGTGTTACAACTACAGGAAGATGGGCCACATGGCAAAAGAGTGTTGGACCAAGAAAAAGCCTATTGAAAGTAATACTACTACTTCCAATTCTAAGAAGAATAGCAAAAATGGTTGGGATGCCGAAACATTATTCGCTACGGAGGAAGAAGAATTAGCTCTTATGGTAACAACACTAGAACAAATTAACTACAAGAATGACTAGATCATTGATTCAAGCTACTCAAATCATATGACAGGTGATAAATAGAAGCTGCAAAATTTGTTTGAGTACAAAGGAGGTTGTGTGGTGGTGACAATCGTTAACTCAAGGTTACTGATAGCTCACATCGATAAGATGATAATTGCGCCTCGATATAATTCTAACCAAGTTCCACTTCAAGATGTTTACCATGTCTCAGGAATGAAGAAAAATTTGCTATCTGTGGCTCAATTGACATCATAAGGCCACTATGTCTTGTTTGATCCCTAAGATGTGAAGGTGTATCGTGACCTCAAAATCTCAAGAATACTAACAATGGAGGGGTGACAATTGGAGTCAATCTACGTGATGTCAATAGAGTTTGCATATGTAGATAGCATAAGAAAAAATGAGACATCAGATCTATGGCACATGAGGTTAAGTCACATTAACTATTCCGAGCTAAGTGTGATGGTGAAAAAGTCAATGCTTAAGGGGCTTCCTTAACTTGACGTGTGAATAGACACAGTATGTATATGATGCCAGTATGGTAAAGCACACCAATTGCCATATGAGGAATCGAAGTTTAAAGTAAAAGAATCATTAGAGTTAATTCACTTTGATGTGTTTGGACAAATTAAGCAATAGTCAATTGGTGGTATGCAATACATGGTGACATTCATTGATGACTTCTCAAGGTATGTGTGGGTTTTCTTTATGAAGAAAAATCTAATACATTCTCAAAATTTAAAGAGTTTAGAGAGTTAGCTAAAGGAAAAGTGGAAAAACAGATCTATTGCTTATGCACAGACAACAAGGGAGAATATAGCTCAAGTTCTCTCAATACCTAAGGGAATGCCAAATACATCATCAGTATACTTGTGCCAATACACCGTAACAAAATAGTGTAGCTAAGAGAAAGAACCAGCATCTTGTAAAGAATGTACATGTAAAGCCTAACCTATTTCAACCTATATTAGGGACCTTCTGAGATTCTAGTAGTTCCACAATCAAGCTCATATTACTATTTTCACGAAGAATTAGATGATTCCCGTGTATCAGGTGTTGAAGATCAACCCCAGCTCATTACAAAGCCTAACCTATTTTAGTCCAAGGAAAATAAAAGCTCAATCCATTTTATCGAAACTTAAGACAATGGAAGCTTTTAAACAAATGTGGAAGGAAGATATTTTTAAAAGAAGGTTGTAGAAGGATATAAAAAGAAGATTTATTAAGAGAAATGTGTAGAATATGGTAATAATGGGTAGGATTATTTCTCAATTTAATATTTGTATGGTATAGATTGCATAGTGAGGACTATAAATACCCTCCCTTGCATTTGGTTTAGACATCATCCTCCAAAAATAAGAATTTGTAAGTTGTGAGCTTTCTATTAAGTGTTTATTTCTCGTCAAATTGTGAGTGATCTTTGAAAAGTATTATAGTGTCCTTTATTGTGGGTAAAATACAAGTAATTTTTTTACTTGTTTAGGTCCAACATTAGTGTTGACACTAAAATCCGATCAACTAGTTATGTTCAGTGTTACCCCTGACTGCAAGGTTAATGTGACAGAGAAGCAATAAAGGAAAATAGTGAAGGAGAAGAAGAAGTAGTGACACCGGGAGTTT
This sequence comes from Saraca asoca, assembly GCA_026873985.1. Classification (NCBI taxonomy): domain Eukaryota; kingdom Viridiplantae; phylum Streptophyta; class Magnoliopsida; order Fabales; family Fabaceae; genus Saraca; species Saraca asoca. The sequence continues at coordinate 5,690 of JANHAO010030372.1, read as the reverse complement.
ATCATGGTTCGGCTAAAGCTAGTTTGGCCCCTACGTTCACGTTGAGGTTTTTATTATCTCCAGGGAGATCGATTTTACAGAATATGTATACAACAATAGAGCATTCTCTTAATGAACAATGCTTACTCTCTATTTTGGCAGAGTTTCTACATGTATGTATCTTCCTCTTTCTATATGATGGCCTCCCTCTTCTATTTATAGAAGGGGAGAGGGTTATAAGTATAATTTCATAAGCAGTGAAATGAATAGTTCCATCATTCTAGTCATTTAATGCTTGATGTCGGATAATTAATACTTGACAAATCATTATCAGATTTTCAAGGAGCTGATGTGTAAGTTTGGAGGCTGAGTTGTCAACAAAGAATGGATGCATCGGGTTACTAACTAGGTTCCATATGGGTAGCCATTGCTAGTAGGCGAGTCAGGAGTTGATCAAGGTGGTAGTTCTGACTAGCCTTGTCACCTGCATCTGATCATCCTTCTGAAGGTCATGGGCTTCTCGCCAAAGGGTTGGGGGATTCCTCAATGAGATGTGCTCTTCCGCTTGAGGGAATGCAATATGTCTCTAGCTCGCACTCGATGATCCTAGATTCTCGCTCAGTGACATCCAATTCTAGCTTAGGCTTCCACCAAATCAACTGGGCCTCTTAACGGACCTTAACCGATCCAAAACACACTTCTAGAAAATCCATATAACATAAGTCCCCTAACTCTCAACTCACTTCACGGGCTAGGAGTTGCAAACAAGTGGTCAAAGTCTTTAGCACTTGTAGGATGACTCAATCTGTAATGTTGTCATTTCCATCTTTTCAGACTTTCATTTCCCATGCTTTAGGCCATGCCTTTCTCTGCGCATCATTTTAGCCATCAGTGTGGCAATCTTCAATGTTTCTAGGTCGTCCAATTTGGGATAGCCAAATGTCTCTTAAACCATTCGATGAATCTGAGCAGATTTATAAAGGCTCATGAAGTTCCTCTTTCTCGTAAGGTTGTCTAACGGATGCTTTGATCAAATACTTTGCTCCCCTGATGGTTTGGTTTTTGGAGAGGCCTTTTGGGACATGGATTATTTTTTGCAGAGGTTTCGTAGGCACGAATAGTCTGTTGCATGTAAATTCCCTACTCGGTCTCTCTTCCTGGCTTTTGGGAAGTTTTATATGGATCTTGGATTATTTCTTCATGATTTTACCGTGGAGTTTAGCCTTTCTAGCCATGTCCCTGGTCCCTTTTTGAATTGCTTTATGTTTAGGGAGTCAGGAAATGATCCATCGATCGAAGAGGGTCATGAGTAAGGGTAGCCGAATCCAATCATTTCATCTAATAGGAGTTTGCCTCCTAGAGACTGGCTCTCCTTCCCTGGGTGGGATCGCTAGCTTTAGGCTTTTTGCACATCAGTTCTTCTGCTGTAAATTTACCTCATTAAAGGGGGTCTTTTATTGCAATTCTGAGCATCGTGTTTCTACCCTTTGTATGTTTATGCCTATTGTATGGACCATTTGATTGGTTTCCATCGGCGATGTAATTTACCCCTACAAAATCATAATTCAACAATAGCTATGTAGAGTAATCGATGAGACAATTAATTCTCACTATAAGAAATTTAAGCCAATCAAGCTTAATTAATGAATTCTCATTTAAAGGATATGTATTGCATTGCCAATTGGTTATGCCAACTTATGCAAGAATATTGAATGTGATTAATGCATTACTTGGATGCGAGATCTTGAGTTCATCTGTGTAAGAATTTTGTGTAGGGTTGACACATTACTTGGACATGGTTCGCACAAGAATTTTACGCATGGTTAACGTATTACTTGGATACGAGATCTTCATTCTGTCCTCAACCCGTGCAAGAATTCTACATCCAATTAACGCATTACTTGGACACAGGGTCATTCCATGCAAGAATTCTTTGTCGGGCAAGCACATTACTTAGACGCAGCTCACATAAGAATTCTACATATGGCTAACACATTACTTGGATGTAAGATGGATGTTTTAGCCTCCCCCTGACTTGCACAAGAATTCTACGTATTTAACGTATTACTTGGACGCAGGGTGGTTCTGCGCTAGAATTCTATGCGGGGCAAGCACATTACTTGGATGTGACTCATGCAAGAATTCCATGTATGGCTAATACATTACTTGGACGCAAGATGGATGTTTTAGCCCCCACAACCCGCGTAAGAATTCTACATATTTAACGCATTACTTGGATGTAGGGTCATTCCGTGTAAGAATTTTATGCGAAGCAAGCATATTACTTGGATGTGACTCACGCAAGAATTCTATGTATGGCTAATGCATTACTTGGACACGAGATGGATGTTTGAGCCCCTCGATCCGTGCAAGAATTCTATGTATTTAACGCATTACTTGGATGTAGGGTCGTTTCGTGCAAGAATTATGTGCAAAGCAAGGACATTACTTAGATGTGGCTCGCGTAAGAATTCCACGTATGGCTAATACATTACTTGGATGCAAGATGGATGTTTTAGCCCCAATACTCCATGATGTGTGATCCCAATGGATCATTTAATTCTTTTGTTTATTTCACACACACGGCTTTTCATTTTCCCAAGGGCAGTTAGTAATTATTGTTTCCAAATTTTGGCATACGTGCGCTGAACCATCATTTATCAGCTGCTATTTTCTTTGGACGGTTGGATCGTGGGTAATTAACACCCCTTTTGATCTAACGGTTAGGTCATGTTCTCTTTTAAGCTATGAGAGTCCTCCCTCTCCCTCTCACTTTGTCATTTGAAAATTTTTTGACTTTTGGTATTCTCATCCCATCCGTTTTTCCAGCCGCCGTCACAGTCTTTTTGCCAGCAGTTTCTGTCATTTTTTGCTTGTTCTTCTGGCCATTTCCTGATCTTTCCAAACTTTCCATCTCTAACAATCATGGTACACTCCTTTTTAACTTTGCGTCTTACACATTACTCTTTCTTTATAGGAGATTAAGGGCTTGACCTTGCTTGATTGATTAGGAGATTGCTAATGCTAGTGAATAGAGGTGGTTCAGATGCCTAGTCTCATATTAGAGTAGGATAGTCAGGTTGCCAGTAGATTCTAGGATTCCCCATGTATGTCTATGTCTCCTATTGTTTTATTCCTTTTTCAAAGTATATCTTCCATTTACCAAAGTCTAGATTATTGGTGCAATGGCATAGGGTGTGGATGGCCTGCGAAGTAAGGGGTTTGTAATAGAGTTTTGGCATGGTTCTCTTTTGGTGAACTTATCAATCTTTTTATTTCCTTCTGTAGATGGAAGTAGGTCATGTGCATCGCCATCAGCTGATTAGGAGTGAGGATGATGAATTGGATTTGTCCCCAGATACGAGAAATGCTCGACAAGCTGGGGATATTGAGGCTCAAAGGATGACATCAGGCCAATGCCCTAATCATCATTTGTTCAAGCATCATAAATCCACTGTGCAAATTTGGGATGTCACCTCTATCATTGAATCAAACCGGATTCCTAAGGGGTATAGTGTCATGGTCCCTGCTTTTGACGACCACGTCGCTTATCCTCCTCACGACTTTATTGCTATCGGCATCCCGTATCTCTCCTCAGGATTGAGATTTCCCATTCAACCTTTTATCGTTGAATTTTTGAATAAAATAAAGCTTTGCCCTTTTCAATTAACACCAAATTCATATACTACTTTGATTTCATTGGCTCTTATGCATAGGGTCAACGGCCTTCCCGCACCTTTGCCTGAGACTCTTTGCTACCTTTATGACCTTAGGTATGCAAATTCAGAGAATAGGCTCTATTGTCTTTTAGTGAGGTAGACACCTCATAAAGAAATCCTCCCATAGAGAAGTGCAAAGGGAAAGTTCAATGTGGGATGCTAAAAGACACGTTGGTTCTACATCTCGTGCCCTTCGCTGAAATGCCTCAAGAATTTTGACTTCATTCTCATTCCGAGTAGGTGGGCTGGGCTTGAATGAACTTGTTTATTTGCTTACTTTTTGGTATTTTGTTTTGGATTTAACTTGTTGTCTTGAGCTCTAACTTTCTATTTGATTTTACAAACATTACCGGTAGGTGACCAACTATCAGGGTCAAGGAGTTAGACGTTCTTAATCGATTCACTTCATTGGCAAATCTCCAGAATGATTTTAAGTTTTGCAAGGACGCTCTCCATTTCCATAAACTCACCCCACCAATAAACATTGTCGTGATGAGCGAGATAGGGATTTGTCAACTAAGAAAAGTGCGGCCTGTGAACTTTGACAACTATAACAAAATCATGGATTTGATTCTCATGGCACCCTCACCAGACAACGAAGACGAGGCTCCCTTGGGCCGTGTTGTAGTCTCATCCCAGATTGTTGCGGACTAGCCCCCAGCTCCTGATGAGGGACCTATCCCCAAAACTCCAATGGCTATTGAGGTCAAAACAACCCTGACTATGATGGAGCAACCAGTTGCTGCCATCGAAGTCCCACGTCCAGATCTAGCCTCTTCGCCACACTCTAAAGGGGTGGAGATATCGCACGTTGTCAGTCCTCCCAACCCTTCTGGCTCTCTCCAAAAGAAGTGGAGGATTGCCTAAGAGAAAGAGAGGGTGACCCCTCAGAATCCATCAGGAGTTAACCTCATAAAGCCACTAGCTAAACCTAGTTCTGAGATGAAGGTGCATGCTCGAAAGCTCATCGATAACTTCTTCACAATCATGGGCAATGACAGTAAGATCCTAGCAATTGAGAGCAAAGACCTCCCCCTCAGGAATTTGGCAAGATACACTGCCTGGCAGGGTCTAACGATATGTGCCCTTACTCATCTTAGGCATATGGCTTATTGTTAAGTCTGACCTTATTGTCTATTTTTGGCAGAGCGTGTTATTGTTGATAAAGATTGCCATTGAGTGCGAGGACTAGGATAGAGAGAGGTTGGCTATCATGAATGAGATAGAGGCTAGTTGAGCTGAAGTCCAGGAACTTAGGGAGAAAATGAGGGAATTGGAGGTTGCTCTCTCCTGCCAGATGAAGTGTCACAAGGACATTGAGGTAAACTACGGTCTTGCAAGAAATGACCTTACCAAGGTGAGAATGGAGTTATACGATGCCCAGATGCAGCTGCAATATCTGAATAGGGTAGTGAGCATTACTGAAGAAAAAGTGAAAGTCGTGGAGCAGCAGGCCAAGGCTTTCGCTAAGGAGGCAGCGATGCTAAAAAGGGAGTTGCAGCTAGTTAATGAGAAGGTGGCAAAGGCTGAGGCTGAGATACTCTCACGTGTAGTAAAGACAGCCACTGAAACAAGGAGGAATATTCTTGAGTCATTCCTTTACACCATGTGGGGAAAGTATCTAGATCTTGACTACTCCTTCTTCGGTCCCTAATCCATTAAGGGAGTTGCTCAATGGAAGGCTCAAGCAGCAAGGAAAAGTCTGGCTGCTGAAGCCTGTACCTCATCTATAAAGGTTGTAGTCCAGAGAGAGGGTAACTCCCAAGCTGTCGATGTTGCTCCTGCACTTGATGCCCTTGATGCCCCAGCTTCTAGCTCACAGCTTGTCAAAGGCTTAACCCCCGAGCTTTCATCCTTGTAGAATAGTGATTGTATAATTTAACTTTTTGATATGCCCGGCATATGTAATGAATCTCCTAAACAACTTGCACAATTTTATGATGAAGCCAAGCTTCTTCCTACATCTATTGCTTTGGTACATGACTGACCGTG
>JANHAO010030371.1:0-10163 GCA_026873985.1 Saraca asoca | reverse complement strand
AAATATTTAATAATTAAGGAAGCATTAATCTTAAGCTAGTTAGTTCCTTGGCTGGTTGCTTGTGTATCTTTGTTTTAGTTTCTATTTTAGTGTAGTTTCTGTTAGTTTTAGTTTCTACCAACCCCCCCCCCAATTTAGCTCCTAATATCATTGATAATATCATCCTAAAATGGTCCTTGGGTTCGACCTGGGTTGTCTATGTTATAAGTTAGTTTAGGTAGCTTCAGTTTATAAATTTCTAATTTGACGATTTTGACACGTTGCGATCACACAACATCTGATGCCTAAGCATCCTGCCTTTCTAAGGTGAACACTCTCATAGTAGCTCTTTGACTGCTACCATAGCCCCTACCAGTAGAACTCCCACCTCCCTCTCTAGTGGTAGAGTTAGTCTCTATAGGCCTTATAGATGGCGCACCCCAAGATGGAGTACTTCCAGATGCACCAACAGCTTCAGTGTCACCAGGCGGAATAAAAACATACGAGCAATCTCTCACCATATGACCTACTTGACCACATGTAAAAAAATTTCTAACTCTTCGCCAACAATTCCCAGAGTGAACTCTTTTACAGAGTTGACATAGAGCTGAGGTAGGTTGACTAGAACTGGTCCCCCAAGAGGACGATAACTAGGAGCAACAACATCGGAGGCCTCCTACCTTGAGTACCTACACCTAAAAACTGTGATGAACAAGGTACCTCGGGTCTCCAAGAAGAACATGCATTAGAAGTTGTAGATAATTGTCTCCTAAACTCTCCACTAGTGGTCTCTGATTTGAATCTCTTTCTTGAACTACTCGAAGCTTCTCTTGCCTCTCTCCTTTCTCTAAATCTCACTTCCAACTAAATAACTCGATTACAAACTTGCTTATACATAGTGTCTTCTATGAATGATATGACATTGAAATATCAGTCATTAAGACTACTAACCAATTTCTAGGCTTTTTCCTACTCAATGGAGACCATGTTTCTAGTAAACTGAGAAAGATAAAGAAACTGAGCAGTATACTCTAAAATTGATAGTCCTCCCTGTTTTAAATTTTGAAATTCCTACATTTTAATAAATTATTGTCCAAAAAGGAAGAATTGCTATAGAAAAGCCATGCAAAACATTTCCTAAGTGTTCACAAGTGTTGACTCATCTCTCAAGGATCTACGACTCTCCCAACCTCGGTACCAAGTGGTTGCAGTATCATCTAATTGGAAATCAATCAGCTATACACGTACTTCCTCTGAGCATCTCAAGACTCACCACAATTGCTCAATTTGGTTTAAAAATTCAAGGGGGTCCATAGCTAATCTTATGCCTAAAAACTTGGGAGGCTTAAGCTTCTGAAATTTACTTAAATAATTGGAAAGGTCTATGACAGGAGGTGGAAGGGGTGGGGGCATCTGAGTCTCTGGCCTCCTCTTTTGTCTTTGTGTTTCAAGGTGACTCACTCTATTCATGCATTCCATCACAACATTCTTTAGATCGGTGGCTCATCCTGGAATGTCTGAAGAGGGACCAACCGTAGCTCCAAAGGTAGAAGGAGTTATAGATTGGAATTAAGAACTCTCTGCCTGCCAATTACCTTGGCCTCTAGAATGACCTCGCCTCTGGATCTGTCCCAGGCCTAAAGAAATGTCTGGGAAGAAGATGGCTATTGGGATGCTTCTTCGGACACTTCTTCAGATCGGCATCCACGTGGAAGTCAAATTCTAGGCAGCATCGTCCTATTATGAAACAAAAAGATTTGTTTTAGGCATGGTTCAATACACATTGATACACTTAGGATTAAAAGAATTAGGAGTTGCGGAGATCATCAATATATATATTTATGGTATAGGTATTAACATATCTTCATTCATGTATCATGTTCCTGGCGCACTAACATGAACTAGGTATGCTTATCTCATAATGGTAGTTAGAGACCTCTATCATGCACCTAAACCTTAGAACATGCTCTGATACTTTGTCATGCCCCAATCCACGATACATGACTAGCGTAGAAGATTACAATTAGGAAACCTTCTACAAGCCTAACCATACAAGAATACATGCCAAAGAAACACATTTACACTAATTTATAATCACATTTTAAATCCTACCCAAAATTCAACAAAGTTTCCTTTATTTTTCATATGTCTAGGCACAAGGCCTTTACAACAATAAAAAGGCTATACGCACACCACAACCTGTATAATAATACAAAATAACAATGGCCCAGAATAATGCAATCTACAACTTACTAAGCACACAACAATTAATATACAGACATGCATACCATCCTATCAACTGCCATTACTTTTCCACCATTTATATACCTTTACTCTGTAGAAATAGTCCACTCAATCAAGGAGCAGATCTCATATCAGTGTGACGTGGATGAAAGGTATATGTATCCTGGGGCTCTAAAAAATAATGAAAAGAGAGGAGTGAGTTTCATAGAAATTTAATGGATAGACAATCCTATAAAATAATATACAATATACATATATGTATATATATAAATGTAATTAAATTTATAATATCCAAGTTACCATACACTTAACTAGAATCCAAAGAAAATTCCTAGTGGTAATCATAACAGCATAAACATCCCCAACAAGTCCATCCTTATTTCTCTGCCACATGGCTAGTATCACCACATAGGCTACTGTCGCCACATAGGTTAGTATCGCCGCACAAGCTAGTCACATGTGCCATCAGATTACCAATGGATTTTCAATGGATCCAGGGTCTCAATTTATTAATTCATTTGAAATATTATGCTATAAAAATAAAAGCATAATTTCACCACATCAAATAAATTTTTATGTATATATACAACATACCATAAAATTTTCAAAGAAAACTAACATCAACAACAAAACATTCAACAAAAACCAAAATATTCATACAACATAATTATTTTGAAAATGAGATTTATTAAGTAAGGAGGATTATCCACTCACCTTAGACACTCCTTGGTATGATCTAATTGCCACTCAAGGTGCTAAATCAACCCACTTGAAGAAATCAACCTAGTCAACCTAATTGGAAATAATTAAGGTTGAAATTAGCATTTAAGCCTAAGTTGTAGATTTTTCTAGCTAAGCACACCATTCAGCATTAATATTAAACTTCAACAACAACCAAACTTTCAGATCAAATATTCAAATATCACCTACTTGATGTTTTCAACTAAGACTCCAAATTTGTTAGTATTGTTGTGCTTAATCCTTCAATAGAAATTTCCCTGAAGCAAAATAACACAAAGCAACTGGGAAAAACTTCAATTTCTTTTAGCTAGTACCATAAGAGTTTCAGGTAGACCATATTGAGAACTTGGTATAGATAAGTTATAAAATAAATCTGATGACTTATGAATACTCATCAACTTCCAAAGTATAGGTGAGCAGCTTGACATTGGTGGAAACCTCGTTAGTAAGCTAAAGAAGTAGCCAGCCGAACAGTGCTATTACAGAGGAAGGAAACGAACATGCCTGCTATTGTGAGTTGGTTGGGATGCCAAAGGAAGGAAGGAGGTAACTGGACGTTGCTGGAAGGTAGAGGATTGAAGAGGAAAGGCGGTGGCTGGTGTTGTAGCTCAAAAATAAGGGAGGAGGGAAACTTCAATAACACAAAACCAAACGCGTGTCAGAAAAAGAGGAATACGTTGGAAAAGATGCCAGAGAAGAGAGGAAGCTTGAACACTGCCGAATGAAAGAGAAACGAGGTAAAGGTTGGCCAAAGACAGAGAAAGAAGACAGAGAAAGCTTCAAGAAAAATGTGAATGCCAGGAAAAATCTTAGCTAGAAAATTTATACATAAGGCCAAATGGGAAAAATTACACATTGACATCATAGTTTTGTTCCGCCTTCAATAAAACCCTCCTAAAAAAAAAGGAAATTACGTTACAACCCTAATGAAAAATTTAAATTTTTTATTTCAATCCCTCAATCAGCACTTCCCTTTTTTTATTTTTATTATTTTATTTTTAAGGTATTACAAACTTTATTTTTAAGGTATTACAGAAGAAGCCTCCACTTGTCTCTTGCATTGATCCCTCTGACGGTCGTTAAGAGATTAGGCAAGAAAACAATCTTAAACAGTCACAAGATGTCCTAACCAGTAATATTAAAATAACCAATTTACACTACTGTTGGGGGGAAAAAAAAAACCTTTATGCTATGTTAATTGGGAAGAACCATCAGAAATCATACATTGTTAATGGTATACTATATATGACTCAACCTAGTGAAAGTTGATTGAACATGATACACCTATATTATTTTGTTAGTGATTCACCATTGATAGAATCCTTCCCCCATAGACCAAACATATGTATTGTGAGGATCTAATCCGATTGCTACATCAGATCGCACCTACATCACAACTCGAGAGATGTGAAAAACATGTTTGTACAAAAGGGTCCTGCACAGCCTGCAAGTTGAGGAGATGCTAGTTGATTGGATTTTGTTACTGTAAGGAAGAGATAAATACTGTAGTGAGATATACCTCTATAATTGATAGATACTGTGCTTTCAATTTTGTAATCTTACTGCTCATTTTTATCCTTCTTAATTTACTTCATTATCCTTATTCACCTGAAAAATTGTTAATTAATTTTAGTTGAAAAACAGTCGGCATATATGAGTTCTTCTATTTAATGTCAAGTTAAATTACATTATTATTCTTTATAATTTTATTTAATTTTTAATTAAATCTTTATAGTTTAAAATTTTAGAATCGAATCTTTGTACTTATTTTTCGTTTTCAATTAGATATCTCCTATCACTTTTTCATTAAATACTATAAGTAATTGGTTCATGCAGACATCATTTTGTAGATGTAAAGTTTCTATGCCATTTTCATTTGTATTATTTGTATTTTAAGTGACAAATAATGTAAAGAAAATTAGAACATTTTGCATAATTAATTCACTTCTATTAAAAAAAAAGAATAGATCATGTACCTCTCAAACAAAATTCAATAGAAAAAAAATAAATGGTATCAAATTAGAAATAAAAAATAAATACAAGAATTTAATTCCAAATTTTTAAATTATAAAAAATTAATTAGAAATTAAGTAAAATTATTGATAACAATAAAATAATTTAACCTTAATATTAAGTTTGAAAAAAAAAAGTCTTGATCATTGCTAGATGTATGTCAATTAGTATCTTTATAAATAATGATTAAAACCAACATTTTTTGTTGTGCATACACGGGATGGCATTTCAACTCTTTCCTTTAAATATTGGGGCCTATATCTTCTCAAGGTTAATTTAAATATATTCATATTCTTTTATTTTAAAAATAGATATTTTTTATTTTTTTATAAAAATTCGATTATGAGTTTAAAGCATAAAAATAAAAAAATGATATACATTTATAAAAATAGGACAGTAAAAATACAATCAAGATACAACTTAAAAAAAGATATATGTTTACCACTAGATAAAAAAAGATTAACTGTTAACATATACAGCCAGCGTTAGCAAAATTAAACATATTAAATTATTTATCTTTTTAACAAGTCATTGAATATACTCATAAAATTGAAGAGAAAAATTTTTAAAGATTTAAAGATAATACCCAATGTCATTAACGACTTTATCATACGCATTTTATACTGGATTAATGCATGCATTTCAAACACACCAGAGATTACAAATTGAGATAGCTCCGTCTTTCGAGACTGGGAAGGAAGTGACGAAGAAACAGTAATCAAGTTTGCAAGAATAGGAATTGCCAGTCAAAATCACATATCCGAATACAATTTTAAGACTAAACTTTGTGATTGATTTTGCCTTTTTCTCTGAATTTCATAGTTAAGGTAATAAAACATCGGAGTAATGTCCAATGTCATCATATAAATCTCTGACCCTTTGTGCTGCCACAATAACAGAGACGATTAAAGCAGACACAGATCCATCAGTACTGACAACTAACTATCAGTGTATTATTGTTAAGAAAAACATGTACTCCCTCCACTTCCCTAGAGAAGGAATCTCCAAAGTCCCACTTTTCCACTCACCAAAACTAACCCACCTAACATTTCTGCTTTCACTTCCTTTCTATGCATAAAAAGACAAAGAAAATATGAACCAGAAAATTTACTCTCATAATTTTTTTTTATATCTATATGCATAAGAAATAATTTTAACAGTTTAAAATAGATATGATTAATTTTATATTGATTGTATAAATAGTACTACTCATGTAAAAGTAAAGGTACAGAAGATGGGAAAATAAAGATGGCAGTATAACTACCATGTTCAAATGTTCCTTAAAGTCATAGAGGGAAAAAGGAAGTCACATCCTTTTCTAAGGGGTTGGTTTTGCCATTTTAAAGCCATGAAAACCCTTGGTACCACTGTCTCTGAATGATGAGAAATTTTTTTGTAAATAGGGCACAGAGAAGGTGACCCATGCTTTCCTAGTTGTGGGACAGTACTCATCAACTAAGAAATAAATCTTGTCACTTTAATTTTGAATGTCCATTCCTCTAATCAATTTAGTAATGAAGGACTCTAATAGTTATTGACCATTATGTCCTAATTCCACTCTCGCTAGCTAGATCTCTTTCACCCTCTCAAAAATTTTCTCACAATTTCAGTCAACTTTGGACATCCAAAGAAACATGTGCATGTTCTTTAGGAATATGTTCCTACTCCCATTTATTGATTCATAGAAAGAGCAAAAAAGCAAAAAAATTTGCTCACTTTGTCTCCTAAACCTAAGCCCTAGGTTCAACCTAGTATGTCAACTACTCATAAGAAACAAAATATTCCAAATATCTTCCTATTTAATCATCTATCTTCCTCCTCCTTTCTCTTTCTTAATATTTGCATAAACAAAGTGACCTAAAAGAAGAAAAGTAACATCACACATGCATAAGAAGCTTATCAAATGAGAGCACTAATTCTGTATAAAAGTGAGAGAAAAAAATTCGAATCATGATAGTTAGGATTAATCTATCATGTAACTTTCAATTATATTTTAATCTTAATTATGAATATAAGATCTAAGATCGACAATCACAATCCACTTCTCGTTCCTATAAAACTATTGCTCTCATTTGCTACACTGTATCTCGGTAAGATTGCTATGAATCCTGCAAAATGGCATGGAAATATCACTTTCTTTTCTGCATTTTTTGAGCAGACCATCAAATTAACCTTAGCATGATCTCTCTGAATTCCATTGCATTGAATCAGAAAACCCACTTCTCTAATCATCCCCACCTGTCTCTGGACAATATCATGGATTTACGCACACGTGTGTCTGGACAAAATGTTCATGCGCACCCACATCATCCCTAAAAGCGTGAATAGTTCCAAGTGCAGGCCAAGAAGAACTTTATTTAACTTATGTAGATTGCAGTGAAATATAGAATTCTTCATTGTTTCTTATGATGGAACATTTTTAGATTTCAACCAAGTGAAATCAATATATATAATTCCTTAGCTTGCAGCATCATCATATTCTTCAGAGTTCACTGATATCAGCATCTGCAGCAGTTTCTTCTTCTTAACTTCTCTTGATTTAAAAGCACATCAGAGATAAAAATCCAAATGGAAAATTTTTTAAAAAAAAAATTCTAAGGTGGACAAAATGAGACGTGGAAGCTTAATTATCTCAGAGAAATATTTGTTTCTTTTACATCATATACTAAATTATATCATATCTAAAAACACTGTTAAATTTCAAGATATATATATCATCAAGACATAATCCGGCAGCAAAACAGAGAAAATCTCATATATTATATATTAATTATGTCCACCCCCAAACCCCAAAGCACTGGAAATGAAGGTTATTGATATTATGATATATATAATTATTTGATGTTACAAATGAAGATCCAAACTGACATGGTCTTTCACGCTCGGTTTCGGGTCATAAACATACCGGTTTTGGGGACCGGAACCACCAATCTGTGAAGCCCTCGCATTGATATCCTCGCCGGCAAACAAGGGCAACGCCGGATGCAGCGAACGGTCACGATTCAAAGTAGGGTTACTATGGAAAGCGGGGACTCGCCAAAAGGCCAAGGGATTGCCAGTGATGGGCTGCTGCTGAGGATGCGAATATGAGCTTCCATGGCTTCCATTAAACCTCCCGCTACTACTGGTAACAGCATTCGAGTTACTATTCCATGTTGAATAAGCTGCCATTGCTGCCGTTGGAGATGAACTGAACCTGTAGTTCATGACGCCATAGACATGGGCGTCGGAGAAGCTATTGTGCACCATAGCCGACTGCAAGTGAGCTCGTTTCGCGTGCTGGCGTTCTCGTTTGTGTGCGTTTTGATGTCCGCCTAGGGCTTGGGAAGTAGGGAAGTTTCTGCAACAGTAATGGCATTCGAATCTCCGGTTGCTCTCGCCGTTCTCGGGGGCGCTGTCCTTGGTATCGTGCTCAAAAGCATTGGTTGTTGTCTCGGCGGACTCCGAATCGTTCGTGGCGGCGGCCGGCGCTTCGCCGCTGCCGAATTCCTTGCCAAAAAGTCTAATGCCCTTTTCTTTAACTGGTGCAGGACGGATGAAGGGAAGCTGAGAGAAAGATTCAACGTTCATGAAGTCATGAGTCTCTCTCTCACTGCTCTTGTCCATGAATGGAGAGAGAGAGTGAGAAGATGGAATTGTAAGAGAATTAAGAGAAGGAAAGACAATGGAGGAAGGAGGGTGAAGGGGAAGGGATGTGTATGTGAGGTGGAAGAGGGAGGGTTAGGGTGGGTCCTATAAACAGAGGGGTTGTGGGGTCTGATCCATAGACAAACGGGGCTGAGAGTGAAGCCTGACAAGGCCACAAAGTCTAAGAGAAGTGGCTTTGGCTTTTCAAAGTACCACCTTCCCTTTTTTTCACATAATTTTGGTTTGACATGGAAGTATTCTCCACAATCCCACAATTATTTTGTTATTCATCAGTTTGCACCCCTTTGTAGTAATAAGACTATCCAAGAGGCTATTTAGTTTTGAATTATATACTTCAATTGTGAATCCATGTCAATAATAAGCAAGATAATCTGTCAAAAGTCAAATAAACGTATTTTCTTTTATAAAGGGTTTAACTTAATCGTTGAGACACAAATTTGAAATATTTTGTAACAAAGGAAGAAGTTAGAAAATATTTTGAAAAGGACTGGAATATAATTTATTAAGAATTTTAATGAAAAATTTATTTTTAAGAGATTTTATATGAATTTTTATTAAAAAAACTAAAAAAATATAAAGAAATATATAATTTTTCAAAGGTTGGGGACTAATGTTCTCTTAATCTTGTAGAAGACTTCGCCACTATTCATAATTGATGTAGATTTAATCTTTAAGAATTGTAAAATTATTTCTTAAAATTAAATTGTGAGAAATTTTTATGTAAAATTTTAGGAGGGACGTGAATAATTTTTCTTTGATATACCTTGAAGAAATAGTGTAGGTGAGATACACAAAAATTGATCTTGACACCTTTACCCCTAAACCTGAAGAAAAAAAGTTGTGTAACAATATACTTCTACCAGTCTTTGTTTATCACTTTTGATAAATTTGATTTGAACATATTTAGAAAACATGTTAATCTAATTTCTGGTTATGTCGTTTTTCTTACAAAGACAGCTGAAGCTAGTAATTAAGATAGACAGCAAGAAATGACTTAAGCACATGCATATAATATGGCCATGATTGATTGATGAGAGGCGATGAGATCAGAACACAGTAAGTTTTGCCTTTTAGTGCAAAGGTTGTCCAAATAATCTGAACCTAAACGAAGGATATTTGATTCCTCAACAGTCAAACATGTACTTTAAATATTGAAGTGGATGATTATAATTTTTTTATAAAAAATTTAAAAAAATAAGTAATTATAAAGTTAAAAATTATTGTTAAATTATTTATTTTTTTATTTGTAATTATAATGTTTTATTATATCCTCTAAAATATATCTTCTACAATTCATTTTAAGAATGCTAATTCATAATTAAATTGCTTAATTAGGTCACGTCGTTGTCAATAATTGACATAGTTAATTGTTTTATCATCATGGGCGGCATTAGTACAAGATACAATGCTAGCATTAATAGCAGCAGGTAGCTAATCACTTCAGCAAGCACAAGGATTGGAAGCTGGCAGGGTAAATACTTTTTACTGGATACAAATATTTATTTTCTTTTAACAATTTTGAGTATTGATTCAAATAG